>BMAO01004891.1:0-28531 GCA_019973975.1 Trichonephila clavata
TTTTCCCAGAATTGTAGGCAGTTAGTACAAATATATATCAGCACAACGGAATTAGATAAAGAATTACATAAATTTAGTTGTGTTATTAGCTATACTTGGAAACCTCGAGTGTGTAAAAGTTTTATTTACGTCACAATGTAAAGCAACACGAGAGAACTATTGGCGAGAGAACTCATAATTTTGGACCATGGTCAATGATGAGGACGACACCTGAGCTGGCAGGCACCCTCTCTTCTATCTACCACACCAACGGAAGGACATTGACAGATTTAACGCGCATCACCCCCTCTACCTAACACCAGGCCTCCAACCCGCTACACCTGGCTACCAGTTTGTGACCATTACTACTAAGCTACCACGGCTACAAAGTTACACCAGATCCTACAGAGGAATACTCAAAGATTATAAGAGCTCAGCCTACAGAGGTTAAAGCTACAAACCTGTCTCACGGGATAAAAACCTTCTCCTAACTCAGCTTTTATTGATCAAAAATCTCATCGCTTAATATATTTACAAAAAGTAAACTTTTATTACTTATATGTATTTTCATAAATAAAAGAATTACAGTTGAAAATAACACACAAATATTAACAACTACTTAAGATTGGTAAGTAGTACATTTTAAGGGAAAATGTTCAGAGCTGAAAAAAGCAAATATACTAAGTAAGAGAGAGTAAAAAAATAATCTTCGAAACTGTTTTCAAAGACATCATAAACAATGAAAATATAAGACAAAACACCCCAACCAATATATTGATGACGAACCTCGCAATTTTGAACTACGGTCGAATGACGAGGACGACATCTGAGCTGGCATCCCATTCTCCAAACTTCTGTACCATCCCAATATTCCAAACAAAAATTTCTGAAACAAAAAGTATTACTCTTCGGAAGAAAAAACTGCCAATTTTTAGGAGATGCGTTTGTGTCTTCTCTTGAAATGTCGTGTACATGTAATGAATCGGAGTAATGATAGGAAAATTAGAAGAGAGAAGTTGTAGCGGCATCTGCTCACATTCGCATGATAGTATATATAGAAGGAAAAGCCATTTTTTAAAAAATTTTATTCTTTCAATCAATTCTTAACAGCCTTTAATTTAAGCATGCATGGAGCAAATCTCTCAGTTTTAATCTACTTTAGATGTTTTAAAAAGAAAAATTATTTTATCAGTCAATGTGCAGATACTTGACTGTATCCATTTAACTGCCTGCGCCGTATATATCCGTCTCGTTCAATCAGTGCGTTAGGTGCCCCGCGCGTCGTCTTTACGCGCGAAATGTGTTCTTTTCTTTGAGTTGCTATCAGTAAAACTATTCCGAAGGTTTTGAAATACAATAAAATGAACTTGATATGTGTTTACAAAAGATTTACTTATTTTAGGGAAAAACTTTCTTACTCTAGCTTTTCCGCCCCCCCCCCCCAATACACCGCATAAGCATATCTAATGTAAAAAACGGTAGGACTGGGGAGTGAATTGCATAATTTTTAATCGGCTAGAAAGGGTTTAATATTCACACGAGTCGTTTAATCCTTTTTTGAGAAACACATCGATGATTCAAATATAAATTCTTACAGCCCGTTCAATGGCTATCTTTATTTTCTGTCTCTCTAACTAAATTCACTTGATTTAAAACAGTAACCTTTACAGAAAGAGATTCTCCAATCATACAATATCTTAATATTATTTAGCTGAAGGGGTAAAGGCGTTAATTGTTTATATTTTAGATTTTTTTAATTAATAATTTTAATTTAATTGTATTTAAACATGCCTTCAGAATAAAATACAGTTTCACCAAAAAATAAATGGAAAGTGATTTAACAAGGAGTATAAAGTGATTCCCTTGAATATTCGCACAAATTCGAGAGAAATACACAACATTAAATAAAATAGAAATATAATTTCATGTTTCTTTTAAGGCCTTTTACTATTTGATTTACCAACCGGCACCGGTCCTTGCCCCGGGGGTTGGAGAACACTGCCTTAGAAGATTGTAAGAGAACCTGTAAGAAAATACAACCTAACCATGGTCCAAAATTATGAGATTCATTGTCAGTAGACTTAGAATTTTTCTAATATAACGCTGACAAAATATCAAACCAAACCAAAGTCTGAAATCAACAGTTGCAAGTCTTAGTTTTGATCAGTTTGAATATACGATCCTTGATCACATTGTGACAGGTGACGAGACGTGGGTTTATCACCATACACCTGAATCCAAGCAACAATCAATGCAATGGCGCCATTCGAATTCACCAAAAGCCAAGAAATACAAAACTTCGATTTCAGCGGGAAAAATCATGGCTTCTATTTTTTGGGACAGACAAGGCAATCTTCTGTTGGAATTTATGCCTCCCGGAACGATAATTAATGCTGCTGCATATTGCCAGACTTTGAAACGTCTTCGAAGGGCAATTCAAAACAAACGCAGGGGAATACTGAAAAATGGAGTCCGCTTGCTTCATGACAACGCTAGGCCTCACACAGCGCTCGTAACCAAAGCACTACTCAAACAATTCAAATAGGAAGTATTGGACCATCCGCCATACAGCCCGGACTTTTTGCTCAGCGATTTCCATTTATTCCCTTACCTGAAGTCACATCTTGGTGGAAAATAATTCCACGACGATGATGAGATCAAAGATGAAGTTGAAATGTGGTTCCGACAACAGGCGGCAACCTTCTATGACTGTGGGATACAAAAGCGTGCGCACCAACTTAACAAATGTTTGGATAATGGGGGGTGATTATGTCGAAAAATAATAAATAATCCAGTTAATAAGATGTAACTGACGTTTTCTAAATATATGTTTTTTAAGGAATGCGAGCCATTATATCTTTACTTTTGGAAATGCCCTCGTATATAATATAACTCAACTGAATCGAACAATGATTAAAAAATTTTAAAACAGATACTTGTTTTATAAAGTTTTAAAAAAATAATTGTATAAGAATGTATCTTTTATGAAATATTTACTGTTAAAATAGTTCACTGAAATCACTAGAATTCACTAGAAAAAAATTCACTGTTGAAATAGTACACTTTTTAACTCTCTTTTATTGCCTTCAATTGTAAACCACTTTAAAAAGTCAGATTCATTCAAAATTTTGCACACTTGTCAAGAACTGATGACAATACAGTATTTTTATAATTCTGTTCCATTGTCCTAATCAGGATCATCAGAATTAACTATTTCCCATTTCCAAATTTGGTGACTAAAATATTAAGCTACAACCCTAAATCGAAAACGCTCAGAGTTAATACAAATATGACAAACAAAAACTGTTCTTAAAACGAAAAAGGGAAGGATGTGTGCGTAAGTAATTTTTACCATAGTGTAAACAATTGTCCAGTTTTCTGGAAATGGAAATAAAAATAAAGGATTGTTTAAAAAACTAAACACGCTTTCACTGTGGATGGAGCTAAAAAATGAAAAAATAAATTATAGTTTAAAAAATTAAAAAACACACTTTTATTGTTAATCTAACTAAAAAGTAAAAAATACTTCTTTTAATATATGAATAAAATGATTAAAACGAGAAAATTAATGTCCTTGTGGTAAAAGCGTGGGATGGCTCGATATCAACTGTTATAGTTTTTTACTAGTTCTATTCGTAAATGCAGAGTTGGTGTAAAAATTTAATACAAAGCACTCCACGCTTTTACCACAATGACATTAATTTTCTCGTTAATCATTTTATTCTTATATTATAAGACGTATTTTTTACTTTAGTTCGAAACTATATAAAAGTGTTTTTCTTAGTTTTTTTAAACTATAATTTTTTTGTTTAACTTTATACACATGCCCTGACTTATCTACTTTTCTATCAATTATACTTTACATATCAATGTAACTTATTAGCAAACTTGAGAAATGTGAGACCATTTATTTAAGTTAAAAGAAAGCTTTTATAAGAAAAATCGAAGTGAGAAATATTTAAAAATTTTCTATCCGTCTACTTATTTGTAAGAATTATTTGAAAAACTCTTTAAATAATGACCCAACAGCAATTAATTGAAATTCCACTCATCTTTCCATTTGTGGTCCGGGAATTCTCTGAAGTAACAACTTTTTTTTCAACACCGATGCCATCATATTTCATATTTAATAGCTCTCACAACAAAATAAAGCTTCCAAGAAGGAACGACACGAAAGAATTTGTAACAAAACGGAATAAATATCTTTGATTGAAGAAAACAAAATATTTTCTTCATTTTCGATTCCATTAAATTCGAATATAAATCAGCATGCTCAAGGGAAAGTGTTATTTCTTTTTTTAAAAAAAAAAGTATATTTCTTTTTTCCCCCCTCTCTTCTGCAAAGAGGTGGTGGAGAAACTTCACCGTTGATATCAGTTTATCCAGGCTTGAGAATGATGCAGTATATATCGCTCGAAACTTTAATGCCTTCAATTCATCAAAAAGAATGAAGAAACGCCGGGAAAAGTAAGAAAAACTCTTCTTTTCTTGGAAGTTTTCCATTTTCTTGAGAAATATTCTCTCCTCTCATTAATATGCTCCCCTAACAACGAGGGAAATAAAGTTTTTGTTGAAAACGAATTTCGATTTTGGAGAAATCTCTTACAGGAAGAGACAACAATTTTTTTTAGACGTATGTGTTAAATTAATTGAGATATTATTGTAGAAAAGGCATTAAGTCACAGCTTGTTTAGATTCGCAGGGACTTAGCGTACCGATCGACTCGTGTTTCAAACTTTAAAGGAACTTATTAAAATTCGAGGAAAGATAAGTTTATCGAGTTTCTTGAGGCAGTAAGCATTTCTATGCATAGGGTTACTTATTTTTCTAAGAAATTCCATGGGGATATTTTTGATTGTTTTTAATAAAACGGAGCTATATAATTGTTTTTCAAGAGAATTAATTTTAAAAAATATTTTGGGAAAGTGGGGTTTTCTTTTTACACTACTTGATTATCTGATTTTTGTTACGAAGCGCTTAGCTGACAAACCTCTTAACTCACAAAAAGTTAATGGGGATGTCTTGTAAGTTAAATTACTATTAATTTAAATTTCTGAACAATTTTAGCTGCTGTCACGTTTCAGAAAATTAATGGTAGCGTGATAGTCAGGAATTTAAAGATTTAGTTTATTTACGTCACCGCTATTAATTACATCATATTCTTTTACATTGAAGTTATTCAAAATATTGGTTATTTCGTTAGAATTCAGAATATGCTATTTGGGAGGAAGTAGGTCATGCAACCGTTCTCTTCGGTGTTTTTCAACACGCACTCTCCTTGCTCTCAACGTATTCTCCGGTGTGGGGGCAGTTTCTTTCTGACACCTCGAATAACACTCGAAGTTTTTCTCACGGTCAAAGGTTGCTTTGGGGATGGCAGAAGATAATATCCCACGATATTTAGGAATGCTTGTATGCATAGGAACGTGGCTATTCTATCAACAAAAAGAAGCCGATTTTTTAGATATGTGACGTAAAAACGACACACTGCCATATTTTGATTAGCAAAGTAGTCAGTTCGTACCAAAAACCATCATTATACATGAAACATCATTCACCATGATGCATAATTTAAACCTTCGTCAAGCAACGAGGAGAACACTAGAGTGAGGAGGAGACACCCCTACCCTCGTCCACACCATGCCAACAAATCAGTTGAAGGTCAACACCCTCATAATGCATGGATGTAGTGATGAGGTACCATTCTAGATCCTAACTCTCTCATCTAATCTTAGTTCAAAATTATGAGACAATTAAGATTATTTAGTGTATTTAGCACACCTTTGAGTAAATCAAAAATAGACAGCCAGAAATATTCAATAAACAAACAAATATCATTCGCGATTACGTTAGCAAAATGAGTAAATAAATGTTTATTAACGTCGTTCTATAAAACAACACAAGGGAAATTGTAATTTTGAACTATGGTCAAGTAACGAGAACGACACCTGAGCTGGCACCGCCTTTTCTGTACCTTGCAAACGGGAGGTCCTTGAGCCTCAATAGATTTAACATGCATCAACCCCTCTACACGGAGGTTCTTCAATGGCACTAAGCATGAACTCCTGACAAACCACCCTCGAGTCCGAGATGACCATTAGGCTACTGCTATCTAATCCACCTCATTTAAGTGGGAGGATGTGGCTTTCTTGCTTTCGAGTTACAGATTGGAGACCTGATATTCCTATAGATCCGTTTTAGCGGCGTTGTTAAAGTTGCTCATCTGCTGATGCCTTACGTTATAGTGGAGGTTTAGAAAGGGTGGACCCCCCCCCCCCCAGTTCAGGAATATCTCTCATTCTCGTCATTTCAACTAAGTTTTAAACTACGAGGACCGTCGTCAACAACCCTCGTATTTTTATAAAGTGTGACGTCAATAAACAACCAATCAATCCATCTATCTGCAAATATCTCATTTGGCGACCAGACGAAATTTGGCGAGGAAAAAATCAATTTGGGTATCGTTATTGTTATGGGAGCGTTCTCTAAAACAATGCATATCATAACAACCTAACATGTAATTCCAAAGTAACAATGACTCAAAATAAAGAAAAAGCAAATATTAGTAGCAAAGCTCGAATAATTAATCCATTCCATAAAAAAAGGACATTCTTACTATACACTAAAAATTCAGATTTGCTGTTCTATAAACCAGCGTTTCTCAAATTGTGGGGTGCGGCCCCTTTGGGAGCCGTGAAAACTCTTTGAGAAGGGCACGAGCATATTGAAAAGTAGGAAACAAAATATTATTTTAAAAATATTAATTTACTGAAAGTAACCAAACAAAATACATTCTGACACAAAAAAAAAATACACATTTAAACTGATATATTACACTTATAAATGCATCAGTGCTACACAATGTATCGTATACTTAATTTAACAATTCCAAGTTAAGAACAAGTTTAATTATTACCAGTACCCCAGGGGATTGCCATATATAAAATTATATACAAAAATTAATGCTTATCTTGTTAATTTGTACAGTTTATAATTAATCCCTTAACTGCCGATTAAAAGTTACGCGATTCGCTTTCCAATGCCAACCGTTTTCCACGTAGGCACATGTATGTGATGTATTGGGGGTGGGGGGAGAGATATAGAAGCAAATAATCTGAAATAAGTAAATCCTTCACAAACATTGTCCAGGTCCTTTTATTGCATTCCAAAGCCTTCAGGAATAAGTTTATGGATATCAGTGCACAGAAAAGATTGTACTTCGGAAAGATGTACATATACGTCCGGGTAAATTAACGCTTTGGCTGAGCGAGATTCTTAGAAACGCCGGTGGCATGTAACAGATTAAAGTCTTGTCGTATTTTTTCGTCAAATTTTAGTATTATTGAATTTAATATATTGTTATTGTTTAAGGGGGGGGTGAAGAAAATTATGATGGAATATTGGGTCGCGAATGTTGAAACTTTGAGAAGCACTACTATAAACAATAAAAGTATATCTTGGAAAATATTTTGCGCTAAGTTTATGTATTATATACTTTAAATATTGATATTTTTTTATTGAGAATGACAAGTGTAAGCTATTTAAATTAGCCCAGTTACTAGTTAAATTTGCAGATAACTTTTGATTATTTTTTCCCGTCCTTCTAAATAATTATTTTCTTAAGATTACACAAATAATATATATATATATATATATATATATATATATATATATATATAACATTCTCATAACATATGTATCTCAAATAAGCAAAAAGACTGTTAAATTTTAAAAATGATGTGGTTTTTGACCCTACCAGGTACCATACTTAAAATAAGGCATGTGTCATGAAATTTTAGGGTAATTTATTTCTTTTCATTCTGAAAAACCCAGACTCAAATAATCTAAGCAAACTTGGAGACAAAGAAAACTCCACAACATTATTCTAGGATTTATAAGAAAAAAAACTCACCGGGAAAAAATTCATGAAAACATACAAAATAGCTTCTGTTTCTTTCTCAAAGGCATCTCATCTGATTCTTGCTCCTACAAAATAAACAACGGAAATAATTGGTTGCCTGGAAAAAATAGAAGCAGAAATCGATGAGAACGACACGTTGCTGTGTTGCTGCCTTATTTTAAATTCTAAGCAAACAACACTGGGAGCACCGTCTTGTAAATTCTAAGAAAGAAAGAATCTGTGAGTGCAAATTATTTAGATTTGAAATTCAAATTGGGTTGTCAGAAAGAATCCCAAAGATGTACGTAACTTCGTTTTCTGTTTACTATTCTTTCTAACTAGTATCAAGAATAAAATGAGCGGAGGAAATTGAGTCAAATTCACTCGGGATTTTGAATGTATATTAAAATGCAAGAAAAAAAGATTTGGTTTAATATTTATTATCATATATTATACATATAAGAATGGAAGGAATTTAGAAAAGGTTAGAAAAGCATCTGTATGTGTATTGAAAATCTTAAGACTTTGCATTATCATATGAAAATGGCAGCGAGTTACGTAACATCATTTATACACAAATTTAATAAAACACTGTTTTACGAACGCAAATCTTGATAACGAACATTAATACAAGAAGTAATGTTTCTCTGTTGAAACAGGTATCGTTGAATTAGAAACATCCTTGTTGATTATAAATTATTGTTATATAGTTGAACGCAAGAGTCAAGTACAATAGAAAGTTTTATAAAAAATACCATATTTGTATTCAAAGCTAAGCCATCATCGATTCTAAGTCACACTCTCATTCTCATCACGTTTTCGTGAAAAAATAAAATAGCGCAAAAAGATTTTTCTATATCCAAAGTTTAAAGTTAATAAATAACTTAATATTTTACTAGTATTAAAAACTTTTAAATACATAAATAAACCTGTAATTGTTCTAAATGTCAGTAAGATCTTCAATTTCCCACCTTTAATTCTAAGTCCCACCTTATTTTCAGTAGCATTGGCGATGCTAAAAAAGTGCGGCTTAGATTCGAATATAAATACGGTAGTACTTTTTTTACACTCAAATTTAATGCAATAATACTTTAATAACGAACATGAAGAAATGTTTCTCTGTTGAAATATGTATTGCTGAGTTCAAAACATTCTGGATAATTATAAATTATTTTTACTTGAGAACGAAAACTTAATAGTCACACAAACACTATAAAACATTTTACATCAATTAGTACTTTTTCCACACAAACGATACACTTTTTTACGAACACGAAGTTTAATAGCGAAACATTAATAGAAGAAATGATTATCTGTTGAAGAATGTATCACTGAATTCGAAACAATATCATAAATTATTGTTAATTGAAGGGGAAGACATATATAATTATGAAACCACGACAGTATATTTTATGAAGACAATTTTATTGCACGGGATAATTCTGTAAAGCGATATTTAAATGAGTATTAAATAAAAAAAAAACTTTTTAAACTTTCTATAACTTATGTGTTAATTTTCTTTGTTCTTAATTTAATTTCTAAGTAAATTTATTTCAAATTAAAATATCAAAAACGTTTAATTCGATTCAGCAGCGTTTTTTAGTCATAAAAAGGTATTACAACTGCTATGCTATGTTTGAGACTAAATTAGTTTTTTTTTTTTTTTTTTTTTGCTTTTGTTGTTGTCCAAATAGTTCAGAGAAATCAAATGGCACCGAAAGCGTCGAAAACTGCCCTTGAAATACGAAGACCTTGGGCGAATAAAGCAGTTGATGGCCCATGATGTTTAGGTCTGTGTTGGGGAGAACAGATATAGAGAATATCCTAATACAGAATGGCAATTAAAAATATGATTAGGAGAAAGTTGAATGTCTGGCCAGTGAGGACAAGTATTGTAACTTATTTGACCATCAGAGGATATTTTTATCCCTTTAAAGCAGAGGTGGTCAACAAGCAGCACGCATGCGTGGCATGGTGGTACTGTAAAAGTAGCACATGAAGACTAATTACAAAATTTGAAGCAAAAATAAAAATCAATTTTTCGCCCAATTTTACTTAAATGTGGTAGTCTTAGACAAAAAAAAAATCTTCACAATTTATTTGGAATACATTTACTTGAATTACAATAAAAAATTATCATGTAGAGAATGTAACTTCATTGTTGTGTGAGTTGGCGTTTCAAAGCTTTTTTAACTCGCAATATTTTGAAATTTGAGGAGCATATTTTAAAATATCGTGAACAAATCAATAAACAGTGAGAACCACTCAGAATATTGCTCATTGAGTGCTTGCTACTCAAGAATAAATATTGCAAGGGGATGTAGCTTTTCTTACTTATATTATGGGATATATGAATATTTTAAGATCTATGTTTTAAGGTAATTAATGTTCCGAAGTATGACAGATTTAAAAATTCAATATTAATTTTTCCGGGATTCATTTAGTTCTAGGTTTCCTGATCTTATGATTAAGATGATATAAAAAATGCTGTTCTTTTCACAAATCATTTTTCAATTTCTCTGCAGGACGTTAATTGTTATCCACCTGAAATCCAAATCGAAATTACTGACTTACAACACCATACTACACTGGTAAGAAACCTATAATAAGCATATAAGTACAACAATTTTTCCACTTTTCCTTCAAACATTTGGAAGTGGCACGCATAATTATTTTTTTTTTTATCAGAAAGTGGCACTCTTCCCAAAAAGATTGACCACTCCTGCTTTAAAGTGTGTTTTACGTAGTCAGGCTATGGTGGTTGAAATTTACGCGGTTACAATCAAGTTATTAATATTATCTTTTAATGGCATTTTTTGAAATTATTAAGGCCAAACAAAGTGGTACAAACTTTCTGAACCTTTTTAGAAAACTGTTTAACGTTATATGATAGTCGGGATTCTTTTCTTGAAGAAATAGTGGATAATGGAATACATATAGTGAAATAGTGAATACATATACCCCTGAACAATTCTTTCTAATCTGCGTAAACTTTTAATATAGAAATTTTCAAATGAAACCAAGTATATGAAATCACAATAGTTTTTTTATTGCCTTCTTTCCGATTTTTAAGGTTATAAATAAAATAAATTTAGAATTTTTTAATACACTTTAGTGATTTAACTGTTTACTAGAGTCACACGTTGAAGTTGCGCGTGGACTATTAGTGATGGTTCTTGTGATTTTGAACTTGGGTTAAGCGCAGAGGACAATGCTGCCTTAGTTGTCTTCCCTCTCCCCAAACTTTCACATGAACTTAATGGGAGGACCTTATATATATAAATTGAAAAGTAAAAAAAATATGTATGAATGGTTATGTTGTAGCATCTCTCTTTCAGTGGAATAAACTAAAATTTTTAAAAAAACGACTTAAGAATAAATGTTTTAAGCAAATCTCACAGGCATTTTGTTCAACAATAGAAAAACGTATGAATATACTTTCGCCATCTGTTTTGACCAAAATAAAATTTAGAGACATAAATAATGCATAAAAGGCTTTATCATATCCCAGAGGAAAAATCCAAAGTAATCAAACTCAAGGCTTACAAAAATTTTATGACAAATTCTTGCTACTTTATCTTTTGTTAGAAATTTTAAGAGCAAAGCATTTAAAGTATTAAAATCTTTTTTTAAATATTTGGCTAAGATTAACTTTAACCATGTATTTTAGTGTAATTTTCATTGCCTGTAATATTCCCATTACTATAAATTTTAAAAATACAGTGAACATAGTCTATTTATTAGTAAATATTTATGTATTAAATATGTATTATGTAACATATTTATATTCTTCTTTCTAGGTAAGAATATGCTGTGCTTTGTTTCTGTTGAATATTGGTTTCCTTTGATCTGCTTGAAGAAGCTCCAAACATATCTTAAAATATAATATATACGATGTAATAAAAAACTATGTTTTAGGAGTTATATTTCGTCTATTGGATATTTCAATAAGACAGGTATGAGTTGAAATTTCGAAATATTTCACATATTCCTAGAAATAGCTCCTTTTAGCTACAATGGAATGATTTTAGTAGCATTTTTATAACATTTCAAAGAATTATGATTGCGTATTATAAATATTGATCTTGAGTTTCGAAATGGTTTATTAGTAATTAAACGAATATGGAAATATATATCAGAAAAACTATGAAATACATTTTTGTTGTGCTAACTTTAATCATCAGCGATGAATTTACAAGCGTTGATAAGATTTTACCTTCAATAAAAAGGAATATAATTTCAAATATAAGATTTATCTTATTTTTAAAATATTTGCATCTATTTCTCATGTTCTCTTGAATTTTAATTTCAAACTAACTGTTTTCAGCAGTCTGTCACATAAACGTAGGTCACTCTGAAATTTTTAAGATACTCCTCGGTTTTTAAAGTTATAATTACAAAATTTTAGGAGTGTTCAAAGTAGTCTCCTCCAGCATCAATGCACACTTTTGTAGACAAATTTTTCATTGATTAAATGACTCAAACCATTCATTTCTTGGATTTGATGAAAAAAATGCATTTATATATAACCATATCAATCTCTTCTTCTGAATGAAAAATACGCCCTCGTAAGTTCTTTTTTAGATTAAAAAAAAAGTCACACATAGCTAGATGGATTTTTTACCACTTTAATTAATTTTTGTTCAAGAAACTGAACTGTTAATCCGGTTGGTTGTATGAGAAGATGCATTGTCATGATGAAGCATTAGACCCCTAACGTTAAGTTCTCGGCGAATTTCTGGAAGACATTTAGTGATATACCAGTTTGCTGTTACTGTCTTCTGTTCTTCCAACATGATGGCTTTAACCAATCCCGTACTTCTGAAGAAAACGGCATACATTACTTTTTTCATTGCTCGTTGTCTTTCCATCATTGTTGGCGTGGGATCATCTTCAAAGATCCATATTTTGCTTTTTTGACGTATTGGAACATCAAAAAATGGTATGTACGTTTCATCACCCACTACAATTTTAGAAATGATGTGGTGACCACCATCATTTAGCACAATTTAAGGGTTTCTTTACTAATTCTGTCACGCTTCTGTTTTTTGGTGCTCAGTTAGATTATGGGGAAACCAACGACAAACTACTCATTTCGTAAGTAATTCTTCCTGAATAATTTTGTGTATGGCTGAGAATCCAATGTTAAGTTCTTTGTGTATCATTTGGTAGGTACAGCAATTATCATGTATTAACATTTTTCGTATGGTAAACACATTACCCGGAATTACTGCCAATCGCGCGGCTTTCCTGTGTGTTCTTCATCCTGAAGAGAATTGCGACCACTGCAAAATTTTTTAAACCATCTGAATACAGTAGCACGACAGGGAGATTCATCACCAAATGCTAATTGCAGCCGTTGAAAGCATTCCTCTTGATTTAATCCAGCTTTAAAGTCATAGAAAATGATAGCGCGATAATGTTCTGGCGTCAACTCCATTTTGTCTTCTGTCTAAAATTTATTCTACGCTAAACAACTTGAAGTAAGTCAGTAAAAATTCGTCTGCGGTGTTAAAATACTTTGTATGTTCAAATTAATTTTTTTTTTGAAACTTATCGTCCTCGCGTATCTCAAAAATTTCAGAGTTACCCTAGTACACTGTTCAATTTGCTGTTTATATTTTATTTCTATTAAATACGAAGAAATTTGAAGCTTTCTGCCACATTTTAAATAATATAAAAATACTTAAGAGTTTATGTATGCACACACACAGAAAGTTGCATAAATATATATTCTAATTATATATGAGGATAAACTGTATTTTCTTAAGATTCGGAATTGTTAAATGATTCAAAAATTTCTTTGATATCAATCTCAATAAGTCTTAAAAACCATCTGTTTGAAAAAAGTTGAGAAATAAAAATATCTCTTAAAAGTATCAAGGCAAAAATTATTTAATCGGTATTTTAATAAGTAGCTAGTATTTAGACTACATTTATTTACAGATTTCACATATTTACGTTTCTACATTATACTTATAGTTATCAAACGAAAGGGGGGGGGAGGAAAAATAAAATATAAAGATACGTGTATTCACACCCTATTGATTTTTAAAAATCCCCGTGAGGTATCATTGTTATTATATACATATCTGAGGCATTAATAGAGTTAATTATTTTTATAGGCCATAAATCTGAACACATTTTATTTTTTTTAATTCAGCGTCTTTGACTCATAAATATAATCATAAGTTAGCGAAAAAGCTTATTTTTTCCTGTACCATGTGTAAATAGTACCCTTAAAAAGCAAAACGCTGTTATTAAACAAGTAACAAAAAAACTACCAATCTTACCATACACCTTAGTCCATTAAAAATAGCAATTTGAGCATGTTACATTAGACGCATCGTTCAAATTATCTTTCACCATATTATTTCGTATATTTATCACCAACTGAGCGTGAACAGTTTGCATCAATTAATCTACACGGGCTACTTTTATGAGCAAGGACATTTTTCTTTTCTATTTATAAAAGGAGAAAAGAAGCTAATTAATTCGTGCTTCTTTTTGCCTTTATTAGGGTTTTTTATTTTCATAATATCCCATACAGAGAGATGATATCGAAGAGTTTAAAAATATGCACTGATTAACTTTAAGGTAATTAATTTTTCTTAAATGACTATATTGACACATATCAATGTTTATCTGTAGTTCTGAAGTATTTAATACATATTTGAAAATAAATCTTGCTTAAAATACTGATTGTCGGGAGCACTGTTTATGAAAATATTAAGAAATAAACTTATAATGTGCATTATTTGTTGTACATCATTTTTGAGTAAGATGCTTCATAAACTTTTATAGGCAAGAAAATATTTCATAAAGTAATTGTGAAAAGAATTCCACAAAGAATGTTAATAAAACAGAGTGTTAGGTGCATTTTTTGTATTCTAACGAAGACGGGGTTTTTTTACTGCAAACTCGAGAGTTCATAAATTTATTCGTTCATTATTTCTCACTAAATTTTGGAATTATAATAATATTTTTAAAGGATTCATAATCATTAATGCATATTTTTTTATAAAAAAGACACATATTTTCAAGTATTGAAGATTTAAGGTAATTTATTCAAAAAAGATTGTTTTCTATATTTAAAACCTTTATTCTATATGTGCTTAAACAAAATTCAATACAAAAAAAGCACAAACTGTGACTTTATTTGCCACAAGAGCAAACTCCTAAGACATCCGACATGAATCTGTTAAAGCAGTATAACTACTATAATTAATGTACTGCAAATAATTATTAATTTTTTTAATGAGGATGCTCTCTTTATAACTCAATTTGATATTGTTATAATGGAATATAATACTAAGATATTATACTCGGATTGTAATCTGAAATAATTTTGAAGCTCATTTAAACACAAAAAGTTAATTTTCCTTTTTAATCTTGAATTAACACCAGCTTACCAAATAGATAAATAATTTCATTAAACAATCTACCAGCATTAGTTCGTAATGAGAAACGTTTGTAATCTTTCATTTATACATACTTATACTACTCTTTTGAATAATTATTATTTAAACTAAATTCCCAGACTTCTTAATCTACCGACATAGGAGTATCGTATCTCAAACAGAATTTTGCTCATAATTTCTGATCGGTTATAATAGAAATAAGATAGCCATCTAAACATCATCTAGAACCAGGGATTCGAACCGGGTACTGAGCCGAAAACAATATCGGTTTATTTCTGTTCGATATACCTTTAGTCATTTTGTGACTGTAACCAAACTTATCAATGTTTTCTAATTTAACGTCAACCATATAATTATCATCATTACGTTTCCATTGCTTCTCGATTTCCTGTTTTGATGTTCACTAGAACTTTTCTGTTTCAGTTTTGCCTGAAACTACTTGTATAAGGCAGATTTAATTCAGTTGAATGAACTAAATGTCTCAAGCAATGATTCCCAAAGTGGTCTACATAGACCCCCAGGGGTCTATGACGACCCGTAAGGGGTCCACGTCAGCTAAAAATTAGTTTGGAAGGTTCATGAGGTGTAAAGGGGGTCTATGATGGCGGTTCTCGTTAAATCAAATCAAGATTTTAATTTTAAAAGAAAATTTAGCCAAGTGGAAATCAGATTTTATATATTTAATAGATTTATCTATATTAAATATATACATATTACAAAGTTAATTTGCAGTTACAAGGTGACAACATAAATTTTATTAAAACACGAACCATGTCAGCAAATTTGCCTTTAAAAAGACATACCTGTTGTTTATCGTGAATTATGGAATATCGTGAGAAAATTTTAAAAATTTTTCCTTGTCAGAGGGGATTTAGTGTGGTTGCCAATCTCCAAAACAAAAATGAAAGGGGGGATAAGGGCTGGACACTACTAGCAGAGGAGATTTAGGGTTAAACCTGACACGATTGATTCCAATTGTTAAAAAACTGTTTTTGAAGCATAAGTTTTATTCCTCCCATTTTAAGCATTTGTTTGTTGCACAATTATTTTATGTATTAAATAAATTTTAATTTAATTAGCATGTTTTCTTAAGTTTTAAACATCGTACTTCACTTCAGATAGAAATTTAAACTATTTAAAATAAGTAGCTCTATACTGACTGATCTCAAAATCTACAAAGCAGTTTTAATTGCTGCAATTTTTTCACTCACTGTAAAAACTTCAAGATTTGTCTTAAAAGCCCAATTTCCATAAACATTTTTTTTCCATTCTGTAATAACTTAAATCTTCATTAGACCCATGACACACAAAGACTTTAGATTCCCGGCACTGGAGAATTCTACCACATCCTCCCTTATTGTAATTTCCCCCTTCTGATGTTTATTTATTCCCAAGTTTAAAAATAAACACATTGAAAGAAAAGCGTTTTCCTTAGATAATGATATTAAAACAAACTGTTAAAAATTAACTTCATCGTATCGGAACATATCTTTTTCCAATGTTTTGATTTTTTGATCTACTTGTATCATAGATGTTTTAATAACAAGACAAATATGTGGAAAATAAGGTAAATATACGCATTCATTTTTCCTAGACATTCTTGATTGTATATTTAAAATTCCTGAAATAAAATTAAATAATATTGCTTTCTGATATTCTTTCGTAAGTTGTACATACTTGCAATTGATTATCATAGTACTTACATGGTATATTGTAGGAAATAAGAATGTGAAAACTATATATATATATATATATATATAGGTCTGAAATATCCTTTGTAATCTTATCACACTTTAAAGAATAGTTGGCTTCGTTAAAACACTATATTGCTTAGCATCGATGAGAAACTAACACAAAAC
This sequence comes from Trichonephila clavata, assembly GCA_019973975.1. Taxonomy (NCBI): domain Eukaryota; kingdom Metazoa; phylum Arthropoda; class Arachnida; order Araneae; family Nephilidae; genus Trichonephila; species Trichonephila clavata. The sequence continues at coordinate 17,160 of BMAO01004891.1, forward strand.
TCTTTAATACACTAAATTGCATCAAATGTTGTTTACTAATTATCCCTAATTTTCCAAATGAAAAGACAATTGCGTATTCTTTTCATCGGCTCTTAATTCAATGCCTCATTTAAATTCCCCCTATGACAATTATAATGATTAATTACAAGTGCGCGAATACAATGCATTTATGTCATTAATTTGCCAAGTCAACGTTAAATGCAATCAAGGAATTATAATTTCAATTGCAAATTAGGACATCAAGTAAAAGACAGTTTTCAAATTACTCAACTTGAATGAAAAATTGAAAATTGTGTTTATTGATATCAACACAGTTGAGGCAGAAATTTGTGAATTGAGAACAAATGTAGAGATAGAACAAATTGAAAATCTTTAATGGAGAGAAGGTCAATGAATTAAGTAATATAGGAAGACGAGACAACGATTTTTTGTGATTTCATCTAGGAAACTGCAACAGGATGTAATACAATCTACCGTGACTATAAATCATAAATTTGGCTTATCGCCAATCTATGTGAAAAATCCTCCCCCTCACCCTTTTTTCTCTATAAAGTTCTTATAAATTGACTCGGGTGGTATTAAATACAAAAAGAGCCTAAAATAAATTCTATTTTATCGCTACTGCTTAATGTTAGGACAGAATCCATAAAATTTAAGATACACCAATAAAAATGCTATCTTGTAATGTGCTTTTGATTATATTGGCTAGAGTTCTCCTAAACTGTTAACTTTATTACTTAAATCTGCCCTTTTTGAGATTTTTATTAGATAACTTGCAAAGACGTATTTTATATTTAGTTAGTAAATTTATGTAAAAGATATATCTCGTCGAGTATTTTTCACTAAAACTATGAATAGCACCAGATATAAATATTTCATTAAAATAATGGAATAAAGGAATAATGATTGTGATAAATTTTCAACCAAGAATATAAAACGTAAGAAAAGCTAAAATGCTCATTTTCTAAGATTTTCTGTAAAGATAGGTTGGCTCAATGGTCGGCCAACTTTTATAAAGCAAAAGAGTGAAGTTTCTAAGACAGCGCTCATCAAACTCTGAATACTAGCGACCAATATTCAGTCATAATTCGTATTAACAAAATTCCATACAAACCATAACCCCCTCCATACAAAAACAAAGTATTGAATTCAATAATACGATACTTTGACGCTAAAGCTACAACACAACCTTAACCACTGACGTATATAAACGTCTCGCTAACCCAAACGCTAATTGTCCAGAACGTATATATACGTCTTCCCAAAGTGCAATCTTTTCTGTGCACTGCTATCCATAAAATTATTCCGAAGGCTTTGGAATGCAATAAAAGACATTGAGACACACACACACACAGTGTGTTTGTGAAGGATTTTCTTATTTCAAAGGATTTGCTCTTATTTATTCCTTTTCCTACCCCCCCGTACATCACATACACACGCCTACGTAGAAAACGGTGGCATTGGGGAGCGATTTGCGTAACTTTTAACTGGCAGTTGAGGGATTAATTATAAACCATTACAAATTATAGGGATAAATACTAATTTTTGGATATCATTTTTATATGAAAGGCTCATCGAATCACTGGTAATTTTTAAACTTGTTCTTAACTTATGATTGTTAAATTAATTATAAAATATATTGTGCATTTATAAATGTATTACATCAGCGTGAACGTGTATTTTATTTTTTAATATGACAAAATGTATTTTTTGATAAATTAATAATTTTTTTAATAATATTTTGTTTTTGACTTTTCAATGTGCTTTCACCCCCCCCCCTCGTAAAGTTATCACGCAACCTAGGGGGTGCGCCCCACAGTTTGAGAAACGTCGTTTTAAGAAAAGAAGTGACTAAGGCATCGAAGAGTCGGAAGGGGAGCATTTGATACCAGTAGCTATCCAGACTGTTGCACTCCAATTTTGACATTTTCTTTTATGACACTTAAATAAAAATTTATATATATACACAAATTAATATTTTCCATTCTTTCAAAACTAATAACTTTTTAGGATATTTTTATTTCAGTGGCTCTGTTTAAGACCAAACAGTGTCGAAATACCATAAAGTTAGAATTAAGGTTCCTAGCGTCGTGAAAAAATGTTCCTACGAATAATACCGTTAGAATTTTATTCTAAAACTTCATATTTACACTAATAACTATGATTGGCTTTGACTATGGCTGCATATAAGTCCTATCAACTCCCATTTTATTAACCCTTAAACATGTTACAAAATACGCAATGTGTTTTCGTCACTTCTGTGGCGGGTTTATGTGTATTTTTTTCATCGTATTTAAAAGTGCATCCTACTCAAGCATGTAAAAAAATGTTGCTGGAAATAACTTTAAAAAGTGTCTTTCCATGACGACATTTCTGCCAATGAACAAGACTTTTACTGCTTTGGAACTAATTTTAATATTTTCACTGATTTTCTATACTCGTTGCATTGAAGGGAACAATTTAATACTTAAATCGTTAGCCAGTAAAATGTTTAATTTTAAACACAAATAAGATAAATCTTTTCAATCGATAATTATATAGAAGAAAGAGAAAATAAGACAATATAAGTAGATAAAATAATTTTTTACAATAATTCATATAGATAGAAATCTGATAATTCGCAACTTTCTATACAAAGGACCACATGCAGCTCGCCAGCCGTGATTTGCCTATCAATGTGTTAGATCCCTCCCCCACCTTCCCCCGTGAAGAAGGTCAAAAATTGATTTTACGACAATTCTTTTACAACATTACACACTGCTTGACCGCAGGTTAAGTGCTAATTTTGCAAACCTTCTCCAAGGATTCAAACATATTATTATTGCAAGGAAATTTGGACTGTAAAACGAAAGATTCAACACTTATCGCTGGTAAGAACGCAGTGCATTGTGTTGTGTTGGCAGTGCCTTAAGTTTTCATGAAGTAAAATTCCACTCCGGAATAATTCCCTGGGTGACTTGCTCTTTTAATGCCCCCTTTCAATATCCTGAAAATGTCGCAATAGCGTCCAACGTTGTTTGTGGTTCCAACGGACCTTTATTCCAAAATTAGTAATCCCCAGATTTGAAAGAACAAGCTTTAATATACTTTTTCAGCTATTTGACTGGGTCTTCTCTGAACTGGGAGATGACGGATATTTTCCTTTTAGACTCAACCTTTTTGTTGCCGGTTGGAAATGGGGAACCACGTTTCATCCACAACCTCAATTCATTCCAAGAATAGTCTGTTGTTCTTCATATAAGTATCAAATATTCCACGTGCATTCCCATGTCCAGTTATTTGCACATGATTGTATGTATGAATCCAATATTTGACAATGCTTTTACAACTATGTAATGATTTTCTTTCGTCAACTTATCTACAACAGAAATTATTTCGGCATTCATTACGGGCTCTTGTCAAGGACAAGGGAGGTCGACTGTCAGCCTCTTTCGAAAATGGTACTTAAAGATAATATTTAATAGGAAGTACGTTTTCTCATAAACAACTTGCATTCAACTACTAATTTTACTTGCACAAACATTCTTGGTAGAAAAATTTGAATACCGCCTCGCAGTACTTTGTTTGATGTATCCATCTCACACTACTAGTGTTACAAATAGTTACACATAGAAAAGTTGTCTCACACTTACTGCGTGGTTTCATTACATCTCTATCATATCCTCTGCACTACCAAGGTTCCCGTCATTACAGACTTCTTTCTATGCTTCATATGAACGAATCTTATGTTTTGTTAAACATGTTTTCTTTCCGAAGCTAGCAAGTGGCCACGGAAGCCTAGTGAAAAAGATATCGGACTCGAGGCTGGCATGTCATGAGTTCGAGCTCAGTACCACTGAAAATCTGCCGTGAAGGCAAGAGATGCACATTAAATCTGTCGAGAGCTCAAACGCCCTCTCGTTGGTGTGGTAGTTAGGAGCTCAGGTCAGGTGTCGTCTTCACTTGACCATGGTTCAAAATTACGAGGTCCGTCGCCGAAAGCCCTCGTGTTGCTGATCAGTGCGACGTTAGTATTCACTCACTCACTCGGAAGCTAGCAATCCTTTAACGTGTTTTGTTCAGTTTTAAATATTTTTCTTTTATATATATAAACTTAAATTATATATTCGAATTATATAATTACGCGAGTTATCATAGCTTATGTCTTTCTTATTCTACTGAATTAAATACTTGCATTGATTACTTTTTCTTTTTACTCGAATCGAGTTTTGAAAATCTTTTCAAACATTCCTTTAGAGCAGTGGTCCCCAATCCCCTGGGCCACAGACTGGTACGGGTCAATGGCCCAAAAGGTACTGAACCACCTAAAAACATTTCATTGTTCCTATTTTATTTACTGTGATGTATTTTTCTCGGGTTTGTGCGACTTTCCATGAAAATCACTTTATGTTCCATGTTAAATCACTTTATATTCATTTTTTTGGTGTAACTGTATTCTGAAGGCATAATTAAATACAATTAAATTAAAAATATTAAGTCAAAATAATCTTAAAAATAAAAAAATGCATGTGTTCCCCTCAGTGGGCGTCGGTAAAATTATAATTTTACCGATCGGTCAACCAGATCGGTCAACGTTTGATAATTAATCCCATTCTTGAGAAATTCTGAAAATTATCTGTATGCATAAGGTACTGTATTATTTCAATCATTATTTTTTGAAGGAGAAAGTTGTTTTGTTAAATCATATATATTGATATATTTTTTTTTATTTCAGAAACCCTTTTAAAATCGTAAATATAATACACTAACGGTTGAAATAAACTAACGGCTTCCATTTTAGGTAAACTATAACACAAATCGCCTGCGAGATACATTTTTTTTTCTAAAAACTACTAGTATACAAAATGATAGTATGTATTATTTTATCCCAAACTATGCATAAACTGGTATTTTTAGTTTAGTTCGCAAATTAGTAAAAATTTTCAAAGTCTGGAAAAAAAACTGACTGAATGGGACGCAGACATTAAGTTAAAACAAAATATATATCGAGAAAATAACTTACAAATTTTCATTCATTTGAATTGAGTTTGTTTAGATCCCGACTAAAAACGTATTTTTAGATTTTTGTTGTTTTTAACTTTTATTTTTATAAGCAAGTAGTATAAGCAAGAACTTAAAAAATAACTGTTTATCATTTGTTTTCAAATCAAAAGGAATAATTATGCGTAGTAAAAGTTCTCCATCTCTCGTAATTAAAACCAATTCTAAATTAGTCTGACTTTTTTTTACTTTTAACTTAGGCTTTTGTTGCTATAAGTATGCATACTGCAAATATTGACGAATATATAATTAAATGTCATATGTATTGTAAACATTTTTATCATTTTTTCCTTCAGATCTAAAATTTTATGTTTGTAAGAAATCTAACATAGAAATCCGATAAATAATTTCAATTAGAATTTCAGAATGTTTCAACAATTTCAAATAAAAATTAGTATTTTTATATTATTTTTAAAGTAGAAAAGATTTGCAATTATATAAATATTGCATCAAAAATCCATTGCTAAGAAAAACAATTTCGAAAATGTATTTAATGAAAACACATGTATATATTTTGCCAAATATTTTTAAAACTCAAAACTTTTTTAACAAAAAGAATTTAATCTATGTATAAACCTATTCGAACCTATCAATCAATAACATATTTTAAAAAACGTGATAATATTATATAAAAAACACAGTCATATAACAATTTGCAAGTAATTGCTTCAATACAATTTTTGTATCTAAAATAAAAATTTCAATTGAATGGCACAAATATCATTGAAGAACATTCAGAATACATTACATTCCAAAACAACACGCCAAATAAAAATAATTCCGGTGTAATTAATTTGCTTTCAAAACAATCTCCGCAACATTTAATCCAATAAATGGGTTTTATTTAAAACCAATCAATAACAACATTCGAGAAAACTAAATAACGCTCATTTTTTTAAAAAAGTAAATCAAAAGTGTCCATTAAATAGCAAGCGCATACGACCAAGGCATACTAATAAAGTACCATAGAGGGAAAAAATAGTTTTAAGCAAAACTCTTCGTAGAAAAAAAATAATTAAATGATTTTTTTAAATATTTTCCATCAGGCGTAAAAACGTTAATTAATAGAAAACCGAGCATTTACTCTTCGTTCTCTATCGTAAAAAAAGAAAAATCAATTTTGAATGGACGGGGGAAAATTACCCTTAAAATGTAAGCTTCATGTTAGCTATGGCAAGACATCTTCTATAAGAAACGTAATTAAAATGTCTGACTCGAAATTAATGCGTAATTAAATGAACGATACGATTAAATCTGGGACGATATGTGATAAGATTTTAAAGAGAAGGGGAAAAAAGAGAGAAAGGGTGAGAGAGATGGAAAAAGTTGTATTATTATGCACAACATATACGAAAAAAAATGCATTAAAAAATTTCGCCGGCAAAATTTCTGTTTTAAAAATTTACCATTTTGATAATGATGTAATTAAGGCTAAGCAGTCACACAGCTAATTATTGTGATAAGGATCACTTTTTTAATTAACTTCACCTTAAACCCTTAGCACGTGCCATCTGCAATAAGACCTTTCATTCTTTTCTTTAACTAATGGGCAGCATTTTGGCAACTATGCCTATGCAGACACGGCAATTTCCCAAATGTGAGAGCCATCTCATTAGTGGCACCACCTAGTGTTAGCTGTCTCTACCAAACTTTTGACGCTTATATTTATTTATTTCAAGATCTTGTTAGATGCTAGATATTGCCACATGATTTAATTTTATCGAAAAAAACCACAGCCAACATTTGATACTCAAGAAATCGTATACATGTTACATAACCATATGACATGCGGGCCTACGATTTTCGCATCCAGAAGATCTATCGACTCTAGTAGGGAACTAACTACAATATGCCAATGCAATAATGTCAGTCTTTATACAGAAATAGAGGTTTTCATAATCATTTGAAAGTAAATAATGCCTTCCGCATAGTGTTACTGCAGGAGTGAGTGAATATTAACGTCGCACTGTTCAGCTACACGAGGGTTTGTGGCGACGGACCTCTTAATTTTGAACCATGGTCAAGGGACGAGAACGACACCTGAGCTGATACCCCTCTCCTAACTACCACACCAACGGGAGGACGTTTGAACTCTCGACAGATTTAACGTTCATAGCTCCCCTACATGGCGAATCTTTAGTGGTACTGGACTCGAAATCATGACATGCCAGCCCTGATCCGATACCTTGACCACTTGGCTACCACGGCAACATGTATTACTGCTACATTAGATGTTAAATTATTTACTTTAATTGCTTATAAAGGAAGACAAATACACGTTTGAAATTTACTCAAATATATTGTCATAACTAAAACTAAAACTTTTGAAAAGAGAAATACTTCTTTTTGATGATTTATCCGAAAGAAATCGTGATTCTATTACAAAGAATCCATTAAACAAATAAATAACACGGAAAAGACTAAATGTATTGTCATGTGATGTAATATAGACCCGGAGGGAAAAAAAGAGGAAATGCTTTCACATAGTTTCAATATATTCAAAATAAGGACTACGCCATTAAAAGTCCAGGAGGAAACCGTAACGAGGCATTTATAAGTTAAAACAAATTAACTTTTAAAATCTGAATGATAAAATATTCTGATATTACTTAAAAAATTCTAAGCTGTTGTGAATCATGTGTTCTTACAATCTTAAATAATTTTTAAAGATATATTTTCGGAATATTTGATAAAACATAGTAAATTCAGCAATTAATTTTTAATGACGTGTAGTTTTTAAACGTGATTCTTGTGTTAAATTTTTCATAAAATTTTTTAAATTTTTCTAAAAATAATCAACATTATAAAAAATATAGTGATAGGATGGTGAAACACGCACACACAGATACTCTGCTGTTGTACTAACAAAATGAAACCGTGATTCATTTAGATTATTAAATTTATATAAAATTATCTTTGCCAATTATTCCTTTTTCTTAATGGAAGAGATATTTTTTTTTAAATATATGTTTCATTAAAATGAAATACTTCTGGGGGCATTATAGTGTAAACTTTTTGAGAAATTTAAATGAATTTTTAAAAAGGTAACAGTTTATTAATACACTAGGACTCAATCCTAGCAACCAGTTATAATGAGGAGATTTGTTTGTTATAATGAAAGCACAAATTCATTTTGATTTGATACTTGAACTTAAGGTATCAGAGACGAATAATTAATAAAATTATAGTTATTTTTAGACGAAGGAAGTTCAATCAGCGCGATTAAATGCACATTCGAAACAATTTTCTGGAAAAAAATTTGTTACCTGAATTTATTGGATCAAAATAGGCTATTTTTTCGCATTGTTCAGTAAAGCAAATTTAAATAATAAACGCAAGAAAAAAAAATTTTAAACATTTTACTGAAAGTATTTGAGATAGAAAATTTGCAATTCTTCTGAATCTGAATGTTATTTTCATTTAATTAACAGCCTTGATATGTTCTAACAATTATTTCTATTTCCTGTCGTAAGCAAATGTTTCATTTATTGTTCCTACAAAGAAGGAATGTACAGACATATTAATACCAAAGGTCACAGACTCTTTGTAATTTGTACGAATGCCGTAAATTTTCTTAGATATAAAGGTAATCAACTAAAATACACATGAAGGTTATATGTTACTTTTTTTTTATTGTATCTTTCAAATAATGACCCAAAACAAAGCAGGAGTATGTAGTGGATTTAATTTGTTGTGGATGCATACAAATTAATGATTCTAGAATTTTCAATTTTTTACTTTTGCAGATGAGTTTTCACTACCTTATTTGTTATTGATTGTTTATTAGTGTCATCTTTATAGAAACAAAATGAGGGCTATTAGTGACAGACCCCTCATTAGTTTCAACTATACTAAAGTGAAAATGTTGACACCTGAGTTGGCACCCGGCTCTCCTAACTTCCCCGCCACACAAGTGCAGATCAAAGGATCTCAAACATTTTTTTGTGGACATTTTAAGTACTTGTATGTGGGCTTCCACATATGCATATGTAATTCTCCTAAATGACGTAGTTATTTCTAGGATACTAAAAGTAATAAGTAAACAGCTGAACAACTTCCGAAGGAAATATTTATTTATATGCAAGTTATTAAGAGATAATTATACTAAACATTTTTCCATTATATTATATATATAATTTAATTGATGTAACTAAAACATATTTACTTACGGAAACAGTAAAAAAAAATTAAATATGCTATTTCAAACACCATGCACAAACATATTCCTATGTTTGTTAAATAAGCAGGCCTTATTAATGAAATCCTTGTTGCTGTTGTTTTGATACACGCGTACTAATATTTCGAGCAAATTCTTCAATAATCAGCTCATTTCTATATAAGTTATATCTTTTACTACATCAAATTGATTTCAAATGTTTGTTAGCAGTTGTGTTGTACCATTAAAACTGCAAAGTAAGATAAGAAAACAAGAATGTATATAAACGTATCTTTTCGTTTTCTTGTTGGAATGGAAGCTTGGAAAGTGGGATGACAGCTAATGTGACTTCCTCGTCACTTAGCCAGGATTTATAACAGAGTTCATCGCAAGAACCTTTGGGGCAGCTTCTGAATGCGATGTTAATAAAGCATCCGACTTAAGCTTAAGGTATCCGACTACCTTAAAATTGTGAATTTTGAAAAATACTGACAATTTCTTCGTATGATTTTATTTTATAGACAACCTTATTATCTTCATAAAAATACAAAGTTTATTATTTTCCGTTCACAAGAATAAAAACTACAAGTGTTTTAGTAAAAGTAGAGAGGTCATTACTTTAAGCAAGATGTAATAGTTTAAAACGCGTTTTACTCGAAATGTGCTTTTGTGAAAATGCTCAAACGGGAAATGGGATTGTTCAAAAAGCTTTGAAAATAATTTTCTGAATTTTTTGTGTATATTCTGCATAATAGTTGAAATTTCTTAACCTTTAGATTTATCAATCACTGTTTTATTACAAAATTTACATTCCATCATGTTAACATAATCACTGTTTCTTTTTTCTTTTCTTTTCCTTAAGCAATTTTATATAACTAGATAAAGTGCTCTAGTTTATGTAAAAATTAAAATACCTCTTCTATTTCAAAAATGAATAACATAGCAAGTATTGAAAAATTGAAGAATTTAAAAAGTTAAAAATTTGTTCATATAAGCGTTTGGTATAGAAAGGGCCCCGTATATGTTGTTTTTTGTAGATTCTTACCAATTTTTCCCATTTTAGTAATAATAATTTCTTTTTCTCTTCTTAATTATAGCATATTTTTCTTAAAATGTACTAAACAAATCTAAAAACCACAAAAAAAATCCCTATATCTCCAGTTTCATATAAAAAAAAGTTATCGCAAGTAGTTGGATACCCTAATCAATAAAATAATTCCTACGGACATAATTTATTTCCACCAGTTATAAATGTTTCCAATCAATAAGAAAATCTTGAATTTCTTGACATTTTATGATATTTTATTTTATTGTTATGAAATTATTATAATAAAATTGTATCCAGAAGAACCTTATTTCATGTTCTGAGCCCCCCCCCCCAATACTTTTTTTTCTGTTGTGGATGTTCTCAAAAGTCCTATAAACCTAGTTCTGAGAGACTGACCTAGAGAAACCCTAGGTGTGAAAATATAATATATCACCAAACATTTACTCTGAATAACATAGTTACGATTTAATTTTAAGAAATGTTAAAAACGTAACTTTTCCCCTTGACATAAAATGATGATGAAAGATCATTTGCTAAAAGTATAACCTATGATAAGAAATCAAATTACAGTCAGAACCTTTTGAGGTGACTCCAGAGATAGCTTCTGCGTCTTTATTTGATTATGCCGCGGAAGATTTAATGAGTGTAGACGGAGTAATGATAAAATACTTTCCCTAAAGCTCTCGGAATGGAATATTTAGTTCAAGCACACCGATTTTGCTTTTAACGTGTTTAATATAATTAGAATATTCAATTAAGCAAGATTTGCAAATTCTGTAATGACTGCATTTTTAATGCTGCGGTATCAAGTGTGATATACGAGATAAACTTTTTAATTTAGACATGAAATGGTTATCAAAGGTATGGATTTTCTGTGCCCTTATGTTCCTCAGGATTTTCAGTTCCTGTTCATGCATACAATATAGTGTTTGACTACTTTATTTGCGGAATGAATATAGTATTTCAGAAAACAATATGTCCAAAATTTAAATTTACCCCGTTTAATATTGTTTATCATAACAAAGAATTTTATTGAAATAAATTCTATGTTCAATATTTTAACATGTGTGTGCGAAACAATAAAATATAATCTTATCTTACACTAAAGGCTTAAGGTATCTGACTACC
>BMAO01004892.1:0-17402 GCA_019973975.1 Trichonephila clavata
AAAAACCTTAAAACGCCGAATTGTTTTACTCCTGCCGGTTGTTACTTGGCGGAACTTCCCTTCCGTTTCGGCCGAGCGGTAATCTTACGTTTTCCACCATATTAAAATTGTCATCCGATTTTCGGTGTCGAAATTAGACAAAAAATAATTACAGAATCGGAAAGATCATTTATTTCGCCACGACACGGTGTAATTTGTTTTGTAAAATAACGATATTTTCTATTTTTTTTCGAATTTTTTTAAAATAGTGTTAAAACTGATGCGTTTTTTATGAAAATTATTTCTAAATCGTTGGGTATGAATTACTTTTCGTGTTATTAAATCGATATTCTACACTAATTAACTTCAAGCCTTTCTCTTTTAGATCCATTCATTTAAAAAATAAAATTCCCAAAACTTTTTTTTATAGAATTTTTAAAAAGTAGTCTTAATTTTTACTTCACATTGAATAACTTCGTCATTTTTGAAGATAATCTCACAAAACCTTTTTTCCGTGTGTACAGTAATATTATCCGTAACATATACGAAGATTGAAAAAATTGCTTCAAAATTACGGATTTAAAAAAAAAAATTGTGATTTTTCGTAAACTTATGTTTTTCTGAGAAATAAATTAAAAAGTAGTACTTTGTACATTTTTTATTTCAAAGTACGTTTATTTTTGCAAATAGTTGGTGATGTTTGAGAGCATTAACGTAAAAATTATGCCCTTAAAATGAAGGTAATGATCTTTAAAAATAATTCAAAATACGCGATTTTACATTTAGCCAAACATTGGCGTCGAAAATTACTTTCAGAATCAGTGATTTAAAAAATAAAAAGCCGAAAACTTTTTTGAACGAATTGTAATAAAACACTCAAAATACTTAAATCAATCATTTAATAATTTCTTCATTGAAAAAAAAAATTGCATTAAATTTTTCCCGTGTGTCGATTTTGCTTAAAAATTATGGATTTTTAAGATTTTTTTTTGTGATTTTCGTAAAATAAAGTTTTTGCGAGAAATAATATAAGCATTATTTTGTAACATTTTTTCTTCAAAAATTATTGTTGTTTCCAATCAATATGTGAACACTTGGAATTTTCAATTAAAAATTGAGCCATAAAAAATAATGAAAACTTTAAAGACATTCTAAAGGCTTTGCGCATGCGCGAGAGTCATTATTATAATTTTTATCCCCCTCTGTTTAACGCTCAGTGGCCAAGGTCAAACTTGATGTTGCAATATTTTTTCCGTTATTCATTACTAGATTAATTATGTAATGACAACACTGTATAATCTGTTTTTTTCTGGATAAAACGATAGATTATAGTTTTCTGGACTATACTTTGGCTACCAGTATATAACGATTCATTGGCAAATGAAAATACCACACATACACACAAACCCTTTGCATTATTTTTAGCTCTAAGAAAATAATTATTGTTAAAATAATGAATATGCTTGGTTTTTCGTAATATATTATATCAGAACGTTTTCTTTGTTGCTTTAAATATACATTTTTTTAAGTAAAAAAGAATTGTTTTCTGTAAATTATTAATCGAAATTTTTCAATCGTTACGTATAAGGATTTCTTATAACTATGATAAGTAAACCATCTGAACTAAAAAGATTCATACTTTGCTCTTTTAATATCAGTGATTGAATAAATTAAATACCAAGCATCATTTATTTGTTACGATGCGGATTTTTTTTTTCAAAATAATAATACTTTGCCTATTTTATGATTTCTTCTAAAATGAATAAATATCGATGCATTTAAATGAAAATGATTTTTAAAAAAGTCATTGATCATTTAGAATCAATGATTAAAAAAATAAAATGCCAAAAAAAAAAAAAAGAATTTTATAGGAAAAAAAACAACTTTTTTTTTTTTACAAAACAATGATGTTTTGCATATTTTATGAGTTTTTCTCATACGAATCAATATCGTTGAAGTGAGTGGGTGATTTTAAAATTCACCCTGTTTGCCTATTCGAGAATTTTTGGTGACGGACCTCGAAATTTTCAACCATTCTCAAGTGACGAGGACGACACCTGAGCTTTCACCCATCTTTAATAATTACTACACCACACCAACGCAAGAACAAATTTCGAAAAAGGGAGTTTTTATGACATAGTTAAAGAAATCACTCACATCGCGCGCATACACACACACACACACAAGTGCTATCGGCCTGAGGGAAACACGAAATTTCCATGGGGGTGAAGTTATTCACTCGGTAAAACGAAAGAATTGGAAAGTGAGTGGGTGATTTTTAAATTCGCACTGTTTGCCTATTTAAGGGTTTTGGTGATGGACCTCGAAATTTTCAACCATGTTTAAGTGAGACGAGGACGACACCTGAGCATTCACCCATCTTTAAGAATTACCACACCACACCAACGCAAAAACAAATTTCGAAAAAGGGAGTTTTTATGACATAGTTAAAGAAATCACTCAGATCGTGCGCACACACACAAGTGCTATCGGCCTGAGGGAAACACGAAATTTCCATGGGGATGAAGTTATTCACTCGGTAAAACGAAAGAATTGGAAAGTGAGTGGGTGATTTTTAAATTCGCACTGTTTGCCTATTCGAGGGTTTTTGGTGACAGACCTTGAAATTTTCAACCACGCTCAAGTGACGCGGACGACACATGAGCTTTCACCATCTTTAATAATTACCACACCACACCAACGCAAGAACAAATTTCGAAAAAAGGAGTTTTTATGACATTGTTAAAGAAATCACTCACATCGCACGCACGCACACACACACACACACACACACCACACACACAGGTGCTATCGGCCTGAGGGAAACACGAAATTTCCATGAGGGTGAAGTTATTCAGTCGGTAAAAGCCCGTGCAACGCCGGGCTAAGCGGAGAGGAAAGAAACAAAGAAATCAAAGTAATTTCGGAAAATAATATTGGAAGTGCTGAATTTGTGAAGATTGAGTGAATATTAACGTCATACTGTTCAGCTACACGAGGCCTTTTGGGGACGGTCCACGTAATTTTGAACCATCGTCAAGTGACGCGGACGACACCTGAGCTGGCACCCCCTCTCCTAACTACCACACCACACCAACGGAAGGACGTTTGAACTCTCGACAGATTTTACGTGCATCGCACCCCTACACTGCGGGTCTTCAGTGGTACTAGGATCGAGAATTTGTGAAGAGAATTGAAAATGTTAAGCAACAAAGCCATGACACGCACTCACGGGACATGATGCACTCACATCGTACGCGTGAAACCCCACAAAAGTGTTGGCGTTAGAATAAAAAGAAGAAATTAAAATGGGGATTAAGTTATACCCTCGGTATAAGCCCGTGCAACGCCGGGCCATGAAAGCTAGTACTTATAATATATTCGGAAATCAGTAAGAAAAGAATGCAATTGAAATTGGATTGCATGATGTTTTAAATTTTTGGATTACATTTTGTCTTTGTGTTTGTTAAGAAATGAATATTTGAAATGTTAATTAGGCTTGTTTTATTTTGGTCTAGAGAATTCCTTATTATCACTATAGATGGCATTCTCAAAGAAATAATTCTTGCATTTGTTTCACATCTGCCCGCTATCTTGAATGTCCTAAGGCTAAGGTGGTTTTAATTCTAAGGTAGTTTTAATTCTGCCTCTCAATATTGAATTCATTTTTTAAAAGAAAATATATTTGTATTAATGAAATACATGAAATGTTTGTGTTTGCTTGCTTTGGCTCTAATAGATTATCAAATATATTTGTAGATACCTATTTTCAATGTTTTTATATTTACATACTCTCCGAAGTATATAATACTTTGCCAAAAAATAATTTTGAAAAGGATATAAAATATAATTATAGCAGTTCAAAGAGAAGTTCAAGAGTATACATATAGTTGGCGAATCCACTATTTTAATTGTGAATGATTTTAATCAGCACTCACATTCATATAGGTCTTAGAGCAGCGATTCTTAAACTTTCAATTGGCACGGTCCCCCTATATGTATTGGCCGGACATTATAGACCCCAAAGATTTTGAACTACCCTTCTTAACTCCCAAAAAAGTGATTAAGTGATTTAAAGGTTCCTGAATTATCCTAAGACAAGTTCTGCTATTCATACAGACTTTTTTAGCATTTATTTTTTGCTTTAAGAAAACGGTAAGCATCTAATTAAAACAGTTATGTCCTAGTAATGACTGTATGGTTACAAGCACAATAAAAAACAGTATTACACTCACTTCCAAAAGTTAAGCACGAAGATTTAAAATGCAAAAAAATCAACAAATACTGCTTTGATTGACACAAAATTTGGAAGTAAAGTAGAATATATATTTACACATAAAACAAAATCAATAATTATATACAGAAATGAAAACAATATTAAATTTTTGTAAGTTATGAGATAATGTTATATTGGAGACTTAAACAGAATAATGCATAAAGTGAAAATAAACAGCATAAAAAAAGGACATTAATAGGGTACGTGATCCCCCCTCATCTGTATACAAAATTTACGCCTTCTGACCATGCTTTCAATTAGGTGGTCAACCACCGCAGAATTAAGCAATCGCCATTCTTCTTGTAGAGCAGTTTCCAGCTCAATAAGAGTGGCTGGAGGTGGGAAACGTGAAGATACAGCACGGCCGAGAGCATCCCAGAGATTTTCAATGGGATTAAGGTCGGGCGAATATGCTGGCCACGCCATACGCGCAATCCCTTCACTCTCCAGGTAGTCATCGACGAGGTCAGCTCTATGGGGACGTGCATTATCTTCCATTAAAACAAAAGTAGGGCCAACTGCTGCAGCGTACAATCTCACAATGGGTTCTAGGACTTCATCTCGATACCGGACAGCCGTCACAGAACCCCGTTTAAAGCTGTGCAGGTCGGTGCGGTATCCTAATGAAATCCCTGCCCACACCATAATGCTTCCACCTCGGAATGCGTGATGTTCGGTGATGTTTTGGGGCTGATTACGTGTTCCTTGTTTATGTCATATCCTTATACGGCTGTCATCTGGTTCCAGAGCAAATCTTGACTCATCAGTAAACATGACATTGCCCCAGTCAGACAAAGTCCAATTGCCATGTTTCTGGCACCACTTTAATCGTGCCCCTCTTCATTGAACGGATATAGGAACACAAACTCGAGGTACCCGGGCATACAGTCCATTCATATGTAATCTTCGGCGTACAGTAGCTGCAGATATAGCCTTACCAATGGACGCTGAAATCATAGATGTCACACGTGTGTGGAGGTCACTCTGCAATTCCGCTTGGCTACAACAGCAATATATCGATCTTCCGCGGGGGTTGTAACCCTTTGGCGACCGCCTACGGGCCTTCAGACAACTGTCTGTGTGGTTTGGAAATGTTTCCATGAACGGGAAATTACAGAATGTGATGAACGCCGAAGAAAAGAGCCGCATCTGTGAGCGACTGTCCTGCTTCAATGCGCCCCACAACACGGCAGCGCTCAGAATCTTCTATTCGTTTTCTGGAAGTCATAGAAACACGTATGTCTTGAAAACAAATTGTACGAAAGTTTTAAACACCTTCTATCAGCACTTACAAATCACCTTCTGCAACCCTTCATAAAGCTGGTTTCTTATAAGACTGCCCTTTTTGCATTTTTTTGACATGAAAGCAGGATTGGCCGTTACCTAACATATTTGCATACTTCGATCTACCTCTGCAGCGAATTGCATCCTCTTCAATTCTGATTGGCTTCCGGAAATTAGCCTTTTTCTCTCCGTGCTTAACTTTTGGAAGTGAGTGTATTTATTCTTATTTAAAATACATGGTCTAGTAGTTTTTTTTATTGGAGAAATTTAGTGATCTATTCTAGGAGGGCGTACCTTCCAATTTTTCCACGAGGCGTTTCAGGGTCTGTGAAAGGGGGAAATTTTAACATATTAGAGGAGAGACCTTCACTGATCCCTTCGAACA
This sequence comes from Trichonephila clavata, assembly GCA_019973975.1. Taxonomy (NCBI): domain Eukaryota; kingdom Metazoa; phylum Arthropoda; class Arachnida; order Araneae; family Nephilidae; genus Trichonephila; species Trichonephila clavata. The sequence goes on from BMAO01004892.1 coordinate 5,925, forward strand.
GTGTTTCCCAAACTTTTTACACATATGTACCCCTTCTATAATTTTTTAAACGCTGAGTACCCCTCGTCAAAAAATGGATACATTTTAAAAACAATCAAAAAATATTTATTTATTTTTCTTTTATGTGACTCATAAAATAATAAGAAAAGAGAAAAAAATTTATTCATAAATACAAATTAAATTATAAATAACATTTATTTGGATTAAGGAAAAGGATGAAATTGTTTTGACTTGACTCATGAGAATGTAGAATTAGGCGCAGCTAAGCAGGGTGCAGTGCATATCTCCACCCAACTCTGTTGCAATGCGTACCCCCCAACAAACTCTGCTGCAATGCGTACCCCCCAACAAACTCTGTTGCAATGCGCACCCCAACAAACTCTGTTGCAATGCGTACCCCCCAAACACTGGTGCAACACGTATTTTCACCAAACTCTGGTGCCACTCGTACTTCCACCAAACTCTGGTACAACACGTACTACCAGTAAACTCTGGTGCAACACGTATTTCCACCAAACTCTGGTGCAACTCGTACTTCCACCAAACTCTGGTGCAACACGTACTACCAGTAAACTCTGGCGCAACACGTACTTCCACCAAACACTGTTACAATGCGTACCCCCACCAAACTCTGGTGCAACACGTACTTCCACCAAACTTTCCCGTACCCCTGAAGGTAAGCGTACCTCACTTTGGAAACACTGCCCTAGAAAAGTGCTGGGGGTCCTTGTGGTCCGCGTGCAACACTTTAAGAATCATTGTCTTAGAGGATATAGGATTAAGAGGATAAGGTTGTCATTAACAAAAGGTCAAACTTTTATGTGTCTAATTATTAATATTTATATATCGATGTGCTACTATATTTTTTGTCACGTATTATCTGAAAATCCTTCGTATAGCTACTGATTTTTAACAGTTGTTTTATTACCTAACGAATAAAACTCCCCAAATATTATTTTGTATTACTTTCCTAAAGTCTCATTAATCTTCTGTATTAAACACACAAGAAAAGAAGACTGTATATATCGGAATTAAAAAAACATTTTTGTGCATGTAGCATATAAATAAAAATTGCAGAAAATATATATCAAATGAAACCATTATCGAGCATACAAAATAATACAAAGTAAAATCGTGATTTTGAGAAAATGAAATAGTTTTCTCTCCTCTTTTAAAAACATATTTTTTTTAAATTCTGTATTTTTAACTTTTACATTTAATGGAGAGAAAACATTAAACTGGGTGGTAATACTTAAGCGCCTCTATTAACAGCATCCAATAGCTAAAATAAATGAGTGGACTATCACCATATTTAATAAATGATCTTATGTACGAGAAACACAATCATTAAAATTTTAAAACACTTCAAAAATACAAACCAGGTTGCGCTTTACATCGGAAAATAACAAATTTACGAAACGGAATAATTCACACGAGATTCATAGAGGATATGAACAATTAAGAACGATTTATATAAGCAGTAAAATGTAAAAACAAGACGATACATATGATATCCATTACTATTTTCCACTTAAAGCGCTTTCCACTATACATGTTTAAAACTTTTTTTTTCCAAAATTCCTCGAGCATATTTTGTGTATGGTCCATATAGCAAAACTTAGTGGTAAATGCTAATCCGTTCTAGCTGCAGAATAATATTTATAAGGGGCTTTTAATTATACTACCCTATATGTAATTAAAAAGGATGAAACACAAATATCTGTTATATATCGGGACTAAAATATAATATATCCAAATATATTAAAGTAATTAAAATTTATAATTCATGATACCCAGTAGATCTTTGTATATAAAATAAATTAATTGGAAAACTATCTAATAATAAAACTGTAGTTAAATAACATTTTATATTTATTAGCAAATATAACAAATTAATTTACATGCAGAAAATATTATTCCCTTTAGTATATTTGTTATATTCAAGGCTATTTATCATTCATTAGTCCCCTTATCCTTGTCAGTGGTCCATTAAAATTGACATAAACGAAATAAAGTTTCTAAATTTATTCCTATTTTTATTATTTTCGAAAAAAATATTTTGTAACTTCATATTATCTTACTTTCTGCTGTCGAAATTTCTTTTTTTTTTTACGGTCAACTACCCCGAGTCGGTTGATACTTCAAATTTGCAAAGTATGAAGTAAAGAGGGGAGAAAGGAAACTTGGCATCACTTTCGAAACTCGTGGAACAGTTAATAAAAAAGAAAAATGCTGCTTCGCGAAAAGTGCTGAGAACATTTTTCTTTCCCTCTAAACCTCCCAGCATTTTGTCACGTATTCGCTGATTTCATAAGCGATGTCAAGTTCTTTTTCTTTTCAAACTGTGCTTTTACGTTGGTTGTATTTCCACGCATCTTTTTTTTACAAAAATTCTTTCTATAAATTTCTTCGGCTCATGTAAATCTACCGTAAATAAATTTTATTACGCAGCTGTGCATGGCAACGAAAATATTTGGCATTCAATGTAGGTTTTAAAAATATTTGCACTCGAGAAAAGTCAACAAATTTTTTAAGAATGGGGAAAAAATTAGTTAATAGTTCACGCAATCTAACCGGTAGTAAATAAATAAATTATTAATAGCAACTAATCGTTGATAATTAGCCCTTAAATGCATATTGTTGCCAACTTTCTACAATCCAGTTTCACTTAATTTTATTCAAAAACCTGAGTGTGTGTGTTTTCGAATCTACGTTAATAACCATAGACAATAAATCATCTGTGAAAGAAAAAAGACATTACTACTGGGGTATAATATTTTTTTTCCTGACATTAGAATGTGATGGGTGATAAATTCAGTGAGTTACTTAGAGAGATATTTTCTATTTTTGAATTTTCTATAAAGGAATGATTTATCTAATTGAGAAAAAGAAAATTGCTTCTCCTCTGATGTCAGGTAGGCTGTCAATGTTTGATGTTGCATTTAAAAAAATTAATGGATACATGCCAGATTTTTGAGAAATCCTGCATGTTGCCAAATGTCTACATACAACTTTTTTTGAAATAAATATAAAATATTATTACATGGATTGTTTCATTTTTTTTTTTACTTAAGTGTGTTGATATTCCTGAAAAAGTGATTTTTTAAAAGTCAAAAAACAAACCAAAAAAAGCATACATTTATGGGCCAAAGACATTCAGTTAAGGAAAATGAAATAAATTGTATTATTCACTACAATCCCTTCATTTGTGCTTTGTGGGAAATGTTTTAATAAAATAGAAAACTTGCAGATAGAAGATTATATATAAATTTCATCTTTCAAAACTTAACTTCTTACACATTAATTTCTAATTTATATTTTCCCTTTCAAAACGAGTTTATTGTGCTGCGTATTTCACATTTATAACATCAATTATCTGAAAATATGTAAGATAAAAAATAATTTTGAGAAAAGATATGAATACATGATACTATAAAATTATATCACATTTTTAAGTTATATGTATTTCAGCTAGGATTCTAATATTTGCCTTTTCTCTGAAACAGAAGGAAAAAACTCATTGCAATGCATTTAAATCATAGTGTAGAATACATGAACATAAGAATGCTATCTGAATTTTAGTATTCTCTTATACATTTTATCACCTTATAATCATTTATTTGCAGTACTGATATTAATATAAAAGTTTTAAAAAAATGAATATTTTTGTAATAGAATGGATCACGAAGTGATTAGGAAATAAATTAAAATACCCTCGTAATTATAAAGAAGGAAAGCACTTTTTTATTACCGTGCTCAGGAATTGACAAATTGCTTAGGAGCGAAGCATTTAAAATGGTATAGATGAGGTATAGCATTTTTAGGGTGTGTGATAGCGTTCGACTCTTGGTCGATGTTGTCGAGTTGTTTGAGTGTTGGTTACACTGAAGACTCACCTTGTAGAGAGCTGATGCACGTTAGATCTGTCGAGGCTCAAAGTTCTCTGTTGGCATAGTGTGAAAGTTTGGACACGTCGTCCTCACCACTTATAACAAACGTTCAAGATTGTAAGGTCCATCACACACACACCAATTGTTGTTGTGTTGCTTTGAGGTGCTATGTAAAACGACAATCCATAAAAACAAGTATCAAGAGGGCTGTTGTGAATGGATCTCATAATTTTTAACTAGGGACGAGGATGATATCTGAGAAGGAACCCCGTAGCCCAGCGTTTCTCAAACTGTGGGATGCAAACATATCAAAAAGTCGAAAACAAAAGATTTTTTTTTTTAAAAAAATTATTAATTTACTGAGAGTGAACAAAAAAAATATATATTCTGACATAATAAAAAAATACATTTAGACTGATATAATGCACTTATAAATGTAATTTCTAATATATTTTACAATTAATTTAACAATACAAAGTTAAGAAAAAAGTTTAGTAATATTAGCGACCTCATGGGCTTGTCATATATAAAATTGTATACAAAGATTAACTCTTATCTTGATAACTAGTACGGTTTATAAGTAAACCTTTAACTGCCGATTTACGCGATTTGCTAACCAATGCCACTGTTTTTCACGAAGTTCGCGCATGTGAAGTATTGGGCTAGGGAGGAAAGGAATAGATAATCAAATCCTCTGAAATAAGCAAATGCTTCGTAAACACTGCCAAGGTCCTTTTATTGCATTCCATAGCCCTCGGAATAATTTTATGGATAGCAGTGCACAGAAAAGATCGTACTTCGGAAAGACGTATATATACGTTCGGAGCAAATAAAGCACTGACTGAGCTAGAAAGTTATATTCGTCGTCGGCACTTAAGAGGTTAAAGTCGTATTGCAGCTTTAGTGTCGAAGTATAGTAGTATTGAATTCAATACATTGTTATTGTATGGAGGGGAGCGTTGAAAATTATGCGGCCGGCATCGGATCATGGCTAGCGCGTCATGAGTTCGATCCTAGTACCACTAAAATTCCGCCGTGTAGGGGAGCAATGCACGTAAAATCTGTCGAGAGCTCAAACGTCCTCCCGTTGGTGTGGTGTGGTAGTTAGGAGAGAGGGGTGCCAGCTCAGGTGTCGTCCGCGTCACTTGACCATGGTTCAAAATTACGCGGACCGTCGCCAAAAGCCCTCGTGTTGCTAATCAGTGCGACGTTAATATTCTCTCTCACTCACGCGATGAAAATTATGGTTGGATATTGGGTCGCAAATATTGAAAGTTTGAGAAGCACTGCCGTAGCCACACTTCTCAATTGCCACTCAATTGAGAAGACTTTTTTGATCTCGAGATATTTAACGTTCCTCATTCTCTCTACACGATGATCTTTAACGGTATTAAGACTGGAGCTGTACTCGATAGAAATAAAACTGATAGTGACACACAATTACTGTAGTGCCTATCGTCCTGAATATTCTTCGTAGCAAGCAAATTTTATAGAAAAATCAGCTTACTTGATGAATAGATTATTCCGGTTACATTTCGAGGATACACGAAGAGTGTTGGTAACGAGCCTATCAATTCTGAACCACGGTCAAATGACACCTTGCATTTGCACACCTCTCACCACATGTCATCACCATACCAACGGGAGGACTTTGAGCCTCTCAACAAACTTAATAAGCACATTGTCTGAAATTTTTGTGATATTAGGACTTAAACCCATTATTAGGCAAAAGCAATGGTGGCCAGTAGTTCGTGACTATGACCACTTGGCTTCCATGACCATGTTGGCTTCCTAGTAGTTGCATTTTATTACGTTGGGTTTGATTGGGTCGGCTGATGAGATCAATAGGTTAGGTTATAACGGATCTATCCGCTTTTTTCCTAACAATCCTCTTGGAGGATTACTTTCTTTAAATATTATTTAATTGAAAACTTTCTCCCGAAGAAGAAGACGTGATATATGAAAATTTTGTCGTGTATTTAAGTATTGGCTTTCGGTTTCAAAAGAGAGAGAGAGGTGATAGAAGCTAAAGGATAACGGTAAAGATTAACGTAAGATAATGTAAAGCTAGACGGGAGTACTTCGTAGGTTATTTGATTAATATTTAGATTAACGATTTGGTCAATTAGTTGTTAAATTGGATTTGGTACGTTTAGATTGCATTACTTTAGAAATTATCTCCCTCTCAAGACCTGATAGCTGCCTCAAAGTGGCGAGAGGGTGTACCTTCATGGAATGGGTGATGTACATCGGGAGTATATACTCCTGGTAGGGTCACCCTAGATGTAAAGGCCATTCCATTATTGTCCAGCTAAATTTAGCAGGCACTAAGGGCTAAGATCAGTCCTCTCCCTTTGGTGCCCCAGGTCCTTGGACCAACTGAAACTGCTCATTTTCCATGTCTATGAATGTTGGGGAAATGACAAGCCTAAATATTCTGGATGTGGTGGTTCGACTTTCTTCTAGACACTGTTTTTACTTTCAATGGGTCTCCTGCCATATTGGATTGAATGGTAACGAGATTGCAGACAGTTTGGCCATGTCTGCCACTGCTGACACTTTGTTGGGTGACACTTGTCTAACTTTTGCTGAACTCTCCTTTATTAAACGGATAGAATTGAATGCATTTTGGAGAATACCCCTTGCTCACCCTTGATATTTGGGGGGGGGGAACCTCGTTGGTGTCACCAACTTAATATTCCTAGGTATCAGCAGACGGCTCTGTTGCGCTTTTTCAGTGTCCACATCAAGTCTCTTACTTTTCAACAGGGCTGGAAAGCCTTTCCAGAGTGTCATAGGAATTGTTTGAGTTTTACATATGACGAGGTTTTAGAAAATCCTATCTTATTTCTGGATTTTTTGGAGATTTTTAGTTTTATGGTGATGGTGTAACTGAACTACACCATCTGGGATAAGAAACAACAACAGAAATTATCTTCAAATATAAGAAGGTGTATTGCATGGAAGTGCTAAGTGTATAAGTGATCCAATTTATTATTATATCTTCAATTATCTCATCTACTTCGCTCTCTCTATTGCTCCCATATTTATCAATTGATGCATTTCTCAACTTGGGTTGTTGAATTTGTGTCGTTGTTGAAAATAGTAAATAAAGTTTTTTTTTATTATGGCTAGTTTTCCTACTAACTCTCGTTCTTTTATGGATGAACATTCATTACCAGGTTTCTAATTAAATGTGATTAGTGATTAGTTTACATATGTGTATTTATTATACGCGCGCGCGTGATAGTACTCAAACTTTTTTTTATAGGAATAAGATTTTATTCTCAGAGGATCAAATATTTTTAAAGCCTTTCCCAAACAGATCTAAAATATCTACTTAGACAATTCATTTATTTCAAGCAATACATTTTAGTCCTTGAAAAAAAAAACATTTGCCAGTATCCTTGCGGTTCTAGCGAGACTTTCAAGAACTCCTGTTAAAAGTTCTATTTTTTTTCTTTCCATTCAACCTATCGCAAAACGATTGAAGAAAGAATCGGATTGCAATCTATCATAAAATGTTATCGAATTTCTAACAATGAAAGTGTTTGAAAGCGTGATTTTTTTTTTCATAGCAGCGAAATTCTAAAGTAAAAGCAGTAAAATTGTTTTCGTTTTTTCACTTTCTAAGTTTCTGCTTGAACCTTTCTGTTCGTTTGGAAACTTCAAAACTTTCTGAGGAAATATAAAATGTTACAGACTCTAAGGATTGGTTTTTTAATCGATGAAAGCAAAAAATATTTGTATTTAGTATAATTTTTTTCTCGCTAAATCTGTGGACATCAAGATCAAAAAACTAAAATTCTCATTAGAAGTCCGGATTATTATTATTAAATACAATAATTGCATCCCTTTAACTTTATTTTGGGATGTTTAAAAATGCATGAGATCAAACGAAATATTTAGATAGTGATTAGATTGCAAACAAGTAATTTACATGAGTTTACAATAAGCTGAATTTTATGATCCGTATACATTTACCCCTTTTACTTTGTAATAATTGGAGGTTTCAAAATAAAGCACAATAAAGAAAGTACGACTCATAAAAGTATAAAAGTATCACCAGTACTATCTCATTGTTATACGTTTAAGTGAGGTTAAGCAACACTTAATTTATACGTATGACTGTTATCTTTTAATCAATTATTGTATGAATTCCTTTAATTTTTAACAATACATTTCGAAAGTGGTTCTATTTTTTTTCCGATTATATTTCTTCCCCAGTTTAAGTTCATTTACGAAGTTCGTTACGTTAATTCGTAAGAGATGAAGTTAAAAAAACACACAACTGTATTTTCTAATTTAGTATGTAATCGTTGTGAATAGCAAAAATATTGAGAATCGTATTGATTTTAAGGATACCATTACGTCTAAGCTGAATAATTTTTTCAGTTACAGGCACACATTTTCTGGGAATGGGAGTTTTGCTATAAATTTTATTTGGAAACCTTAATTTGTCCAAGGTATAAAATACCTTACATAATCTGATAAAAAGTTCTGTACATTTACTTTAAAAAATAAAATATCGCAAATATCGAGATAGGTTTACTTATATATATTTAACTACTAGCGTTATTCATCCGTTCTGCTGGTTCTTTCGTGATACTGTATGACTAAATGTTGTTTTTAAGTTATTGCTATCCAAATTCTAGCTTTGATCTTTGATTGTATCGAAAAACAATTTCCTACAGCCATCCTCTATTAAAAAGAAATGAACTTGAACTTCTAAGAGAGAAGTGTATCTTTTACACCCTCATAAAATCCACTTGGAATTCAATTTACACAAAACCCATTCTTAGTGGATCTACATTTAACAAACATGCCATAATGAAAGTTTTTATGGGTCTAATAGTTCAAAGAGCGGAAATTTTTATTCCCACACCACCCTTTTAAGAGTCCGATTACCACAAACCCATATTTAGTGAATCTCTAGAGGACAAAAGAAACATGCTTACCAAATTTCAAGCCTGTATGCCTAAAAATAAGAGGGATCTGGTGATAAGGGAGTAAGCAAGTTGCTTTTTTCCTGTGTATAAGTAAATATTTGAAGCCCAGTGGCTAAGTGGTTAGTGCATCGCGCTTTCGCAACATAGGTTCGAGGTTCAAATCCCGGGCTGGGCAAGGTTGACTCAGCCTTTCAACCCTTCAGTGGGTCTATAAACGAGTGAAAAGATTGCTTGGGAGTTTCACATCAGACTGACCACCTGACTGGAACATCTGCTCTTGCACCTCAGGGCCCAAGGTCATGTATACTGAGTTGGGCACAGTAGGCCTTGGCCCTCATATGCTGTTGCGCCACTGCGTTAAGTTAAGTATAGGTAAACATCCATGCGATAATTAATAAAACAAATTATTGCATATTAAGCTTCTTAGAATTTAACAAAACATAATATTCCGATTTATTTGTAATACTATTGTTACATTGAAAAGTTACCCAACTAATCAAATTTGTGTGTGTGTGAATACACTCTTCAAGTATTTTACATAATAATAGAAACATTTTTGTGTGTGCTACTTTTTTCTTCAAAGTGAAACAGGTTATTTGGCTGTTTGGTTATTTGGTATTCATATTACTTTGACAAAAAATGGATTATAAAGTAAAATAATATGTTTTTAAAGTAAATATATTAAGGAAAAAATGCGAAAAAGTTATTAAATATTACAAGATCATTTAATCCAGCAATAGATTTATCAGTTTTTGGATTTGCTGGGAAAACTTCCTATAACATTAACTACTTAAGTGCAGCATTTTATTATATACTGATCTATATTTCTCTAATTATGATGCAAGTATTATAATAGGCTCTAAAATATCAAACTAATTTCGTAAAATTTTTTAAAAAAAGCTCTAAAAAAGGATATCCAAGGAACTTATAAAAAAAATTATCAGAATAAAAAAAAGGACTATATTATTAAAGGTTTTGGCTAATTTCTTTCTAGTTACAAGAATACTAGTATTTATTTCGCTTACATATACACCACGATAAATTATGAGTGAGTGAGTGAATATTGACGTAGCATTGTTCAGATACACGAGACTTTTGCCGACGGACCTCGTAATTTTGAACCATGGTCAAGTCACGAGGACGACACCTCAGCTGGCACCCCCTTTCCTTACTACCACACCAACGAAAAGACGTTTGAGCTCTCGACAGATTTAACGTGCATAACTCCCCTACACGGCGGTTTTTCAGTGGTACTGGGCTCGAACTCATGACAAGCCAGCCATAACCCGATACTTTGACCACTTGGCTACCGTGTCCACCCAGATAAGTTATATCAGAGTAGTATTAATATAATGAATGTTTTTGTAGTTAATAAATTGGCACTAACAGTATGTTTTTCCACTTTAATACTCATGAAATATTTCAGAAAAGCATTTAGGAAGGAGTGTTGCTGTGAGATTTGTTAATTTCTCAACTGAGTTTAGTAATATTTTTAAGAAAAAATTTAATTACTCCTCTTCGGCGGAACAATTTAAATGTATTTTTCTACGATATTGATGAAAAAAAAAAAAAAGTTTTAGTATAGGCGATTCATTTATAATATATTTATACTCGAATTTATAGAATTAAATAAACAGCGAAGTCATACATAAAATAGTTATATATAATACGTGTTCAAAAGAAAACATCGAGAGAGAGAGAAATTTATTAACAGTTATAGGAATGTGAATTTCTTAAGTTCATCCTTACAGAACACATATATTAGACGCTTATTATAGTTTTAGTAATTACCAAATGTTGTACTGGAAAAGTTATAGATTTAATGATATATAGAATGGTATTTAATATAAATAACAAGATGCTTATGATATTTCAATTTCACAAATATAAATAGGAAACATCATTAACACTACTTGTCCTTTCATCCCAACAGAAATTTCAAGGCTCTTATTTCTAACATATTTTCCAACATTCCATCACAAAGAAAATATGTATGCCCAAAAAAATTTACTGGGATAAATCATTTTTGAAAGAAAAAAAAAACTTCGGAAAAGCTTTCTTTCAATGTTGACATATTTTAGCAACAGCATCGGACACATATCAGATACTTCTTTTGGAAAAACGCTGTTTTGCTAATAATGTTTTGCTTCCCAAAGAAAAGTCTCATTACGGGTACCCAATACTCTAGAAACATCTAACCTTTTCTTTCAGAATAAGTACATTCTATGGACAGATAGAATAAGCAAACAATGAATTTCAATTTTATTTTTAAGTAGATGTGTAGAAAGAAGTGCGAATAACAAAATACTTTCAATTGAATTTGTTACAATAAATTAAAGAAAGAAATAAAAAAATATATTTCTGCATCATATTTTGCAATTTTGAAATGTGTTTCCAAATGTAGTTTCCACAAACGAAACATTTAATTTATTTCAAAGACAAAAAATTAAAAGAAGATAGTTACAAGGTCATCCAAGAAATAAAGATGGTTCAGTTATAAAAATTTTTTAAAAAATAAAATATTTATTATATATAGAAAACAATTATACCAAAAGTTTCCTTCGATTTTCTGCATATCCACTACCAATATTTAGACATTTGTTTTAATTGTCCAACAGCTTCAAAAATATCATGTTATA
>BMAO01004893.1:0-15987 GCA_019973975.1 Trichonephila clavata
ACAGGAAGATGGGGAAGCGCGCGCTATTCAGTGAAGTTCTGTTTCTTCTCTCCTTCATTCGGGAGGGGCTCCGCCCCTCACCCCCACCCCCTGCGGTCTAAGCCGTGGGATCTTTGTTTTTGTTTTCTCACTTTAGAATCAGAGAAGACTAAGTCCTTTAGGCAGAGACATGGTTAGACAATGACGAACTTGTTGATACCTGGCTTCGATTCCTGCATACAATTTAAACGACCGGGCCACAGAGAAGCTGCTGTTGCGATCTATCGTAAACAGAACAACTCACATGTTATGGCTCGACATATGCATTTACTTATCGTCAAACAAGTGGACTGGGTATTGTTAGTCAAGATATTGGGAATATGTGCGGCAAAATGCTTATTTGAAAATGGACAAACAGTGATTTTGGTGTCGTATACGTTTCTCCGAATCAAACGATTCAAAAATTAAAGATTTCCTGCATTTTTTACTTTTACATTTACCAAAGGTGGTTCTGCTCTTTTTTTTAAAAAAAAACTATCACTCGCTTCCATGATTTTGAGTGGTGATTTTAAGTTAACTTCAGTTTGCTAGAAGCCGAGCCACTCATAGCTTTTTTGAATGATGAACTCAAGCTCGAAATGAAGAAAATGTTTTCGACAACCAACAGTGGCACTGTTATTGCGCTATTTTATCAAACGGTTTTTAAATACTTTAAAACACAAGCATATGTTGTCATATATTTAGTTATCATAAATTCTCATTACCGCTCTTCCCCAAATTGAACAAGAATAATTATTTTAATAAAAAATTGCATGACTCCTTGTGTTAATTAAATAAAATTTTCATTAAAGATATATATATATTCGATAGAAAATTATTTCCAATCATACTCGATTCATTTTTTTTATTAGATTTAAGTTATATTGCGAATTTACCAGGATAACATGTCAAATGTTACACATCGTATACGACTACTGTAAGGCTCGTTTTTTTTCTCTCTCACGTTTCAAAGCTGAACAGTTGAACTGAAATTTTATATACATAATTATAATTAAAATTAATTGCCACTTAATGTTGTAATTATGTCATATATATGTGGGAATTTCGACATAGATTGACTTTAGAGGGCGCTGGCGACGCGAGCCACCAGCGAGCAAACTAACTAGAGGAGAGATGAGCGAGCGAGCAGTCTCGACGAGGAGGTCTGAGAGTCAACGCTGCTGAAAAGAAAGTAACAGGGAACCAACTGTCCGTGTAGGGACCAAGTGACCCGATGCTGGAAGGATAGTCACGAGAAGGTGACACATCCATCACCTGAATTCCATAAGCCATCGTGAACTGTATAAGAACGTTGTTACCATTGTGAACTGTGGTATGATAAAGAGATGTGAATACAAGACTGAGAAACCATTGTTGAATGAAAGAAGTATTTGTCTAAACGTTATAAATCATCATATCTGTATAGTAGTGTGTAGTCCTGTAACAAGTGTTCCACATTAAACGTTAGTCTTAGTCAAAAAGCAGTGTTGTCAATGTAAATACCCTAGAACTCCGTGTCATAACCCCACAATATATATTTATATATATATATGTATGTGTGTGTGCGTGGTGTGTTGTGTGGTGTGTGTGTGTGTGTGTGTGTTGTGTGTGTGTGTGTGTGTGTGTGTGTGTGTAATAGACGTGGCCGTTGAAATGTATTTCTTAATATGGTCGCTATTGTTGATTGTTTCTTCTTTGGCTGGGATTGACGAGGCAGTCCTGTGATTATTCAAATCTGTTTATTTATACATCTTGAGCACATAAAGGAAGACAAGGACGACACAATACACACACACAAACCAAGCTGCAGCAAGAGGTTGGTCTCCAGGAATCTCAGTATTTATAGGCGGCTCAAATCACATGATCTGAGTGGATAGCTAGATGTAGTTTAGATAATCGTTAGGCGGCGGTTAACTTATTATTACTAAAACGTTGGTCCTGAAGGGATGGACCATAGGTAATTAAAAGTTATTAAGAATATTAATGGGGATTATTACATTTAATTGTAACTGTTTGGTTATTATTTAATGGACTGTAGCGGTTATTATTATTTTTTAAATATCCAATGGTTTCAAATCAATTTCTTTTCACACATGCGACTTCCGACATGAAGTCTTTCGAACGGTCAGAGCATTTTACACAAGCATTCGAGTTGATACAAAACACATGGCTGCGGTAACCCTAAGCGTCGCCATTATTTGCTTACAATTTAACATTCTAATCCTCGCCAAGCTTTGGCGACAGCACATTCCAAAGTATACGTTTACATGGGAATTAACAGAACTATATTCAATAAAAAGCAACTAAAATAATTTTTTTTTGTTGATCCTTGTAGGAATTGACTTAAATTTTTTTTATATATATATTACTTGTTTTTGATGTGTAACATCTTTCCTCTCGATTGCTGGAGATTTGTGGGAGTGATTTCGTGAAAAGGGACGGAAATGCGTAACAGGAAGATGGGGAAGCGTGCGCTATTCAGTGAAGTTCTGTTTCTTCTCCTTCATTTGGGAGGGCTCCGCCCCATCTCCCTGCGGTCTAGGCCGTGAGATCTTTGTTTTTGTTTTCTCACTTAAGGATCAGAAAAGCTAAGTCCTTTAGGCAGATCCGTGGTTAGAGATTGGCAAACGTGTTTTGATACCTGACTTCGATTGCTGCGTACAATTTAAACGACCAGGCCACAGAGCAGCTGATGTTACGATCTATCGTAAACAGAACAACTCACATGTTGTGATGTTGTGGCTCGACATATGGATATTACTTATCGTCAAACAAGTGGACTGGGTATTGTTAGTCAAGATATTGGGGACATATGTGCGGCAAAATGCTTATTTGAAAATGGACAGTGATTTCGGTGGTCGTATACATTTCTCCGAATCAAACGGTTCAAAAGATTTCCTGCATTTTTTACTTTTACCATATACCGAAGGTGGTTCTGCTCTTTTTTTAAAAAAAACTATCACTCGCTTCCCACGATTTTGAGTGGTGATTTTAAAGTTAACTTCAGTTTGCTAGAAGCCGAGCCACTCATAGCTTTTTTGAATGATGAACTCAAGCTCGAAATGAACACAAATCGAAATGTTTCGACAACTAACAGTGGCACTGTTATGACGCTATTTATCAACGGTTTTTAAATACTTTGAAAACACAAGTATATGTGTGTCATATTTTAGTTATCATAAATTCTCATTACTGCTCTTCACCAAATTGAACAATAATTATTTTTGATAAAAAATTGCATTACTCCTTGTGTTAATTAAATAAAATTTTCATTAAAGATATAATTATTCCGTAGAAAATTATTTCCAATCATACTGGATTCATTTTTTCCAGGATTTAAGTTGCTATTGCGAATTTACCACGGTAACATGTCAGATGTTACACATCGTATGCGACTATTGGCTCGTTTCTTTTTTTCTTCATAAATCAGGAATGTGGTTGCTACTTGTAATTCTCATCACAGCCTGCAAGCTAATGTTTGACAACTTGCATCTACACTCTTGTTAATCTTTTATACAAGAAAAACTTAGCTCACAAACATATGTTGACCGAAGTATAAAGAACATTTTCTGTCTGTTTAGATTTCTGATTGTCTTGCAAGTCACACACACACACAAACAAAAACCTTTGTGGGCCGCTATTTGCCCACTGCTGCCTTAACCAATTTATAAGGAATGAAGAGAACACAAGTCAGTTGATGCGAAATTAGGAATTGATTTCAGTTTCCATTCTAGGTGTTGCCAATGACTCATTTTCTTCATAAGGAATCGTTCGGAAAAAGGACGTCTTAAGACTCTTTGAGGCCCTGGGCCCAGAGAAATCTTAAGATTTTTGAGGCCGTGGGTCACTATGCAAAATTTGAGATCTGTAAAGGTAGACATAGCATACATTGTCAAATACTCGTTCAAGCGGCGATTTGAAACAAATAAATGTGCACGACTCATATTCTCAAAAACCTGGACACAAACCGGTTCGGCTGATGGCTGCAATTCGACAAGATGATTGATTTTCTTATGGTATTATACCAGACATGGACAACGTCATCCCATAATAATACAGGTCTTTCCAGCTGACATGCAGTTTGGAAATTCCCTGTTTTTCGGAAGAATATATGCGGAAATAACATTTGACCATTAAAATTATCCGGATCATGACCCTATTAAGACAGAGTCGAGAACAAAACGAGGCGTCCACCGAGGGTGAGGCCCAGGCCCAGGTGGCCCATGCCTTAAGATGTCCCTGGTTCGGAACCATAATTTTCAAACATCGTATAAATGAATAATGATTTGAATATTTAGTGTCACCTGAATTCATTGGCTTAACGTACACCCTCGCATTGTGGGGGAAGGGTAGAACTCTAGGGAGCCCAAAGCCTAACTGAGGCCAAGAGTACGTACCCTCTGTAACATCCGGCTTGGGGTTCAAAACCTGTCTTTGCAGGGGGACCCTAATAGTCTGTGTTACGCCACTGCTCAGGGACGTAGCTACTACTCTATGATAAGGGGCCCCCAAACTTTGAAGGCCTTAAAACGAGTAAGCAAAAATTTCAAAATGTTAAGTATCAAAGTTTCTTGGGGACCCTTTCTAGGGGCCCCCAAATAATGATTACAGTAAAAGATAATGTGCAATTTTTTTGGCAAAAAACGAAGAAAAAATATTTTTCTTCTTTTGTGAAAGAGATTTTTATAAAAGGCATCTTCTTTTTTGATAAAGTTTACTGCAGCTAAGACTTCTGTACAGAGAGCTTGAACTGGGATTTTTGAAATACGTTTATTATTTATGTGTGAGTGGAGAGGACTCATACGAAGATACTAACTGCATCCAGATTGCCGATGTGTCCATAGGACCTTTAGTCCTATTTAATTATTGTCCATGGCAAGACAGCAATTAACCAACGAGTGGATTTATTCATATTTTAATGTATCATATTAGAGAAAAACAACAACAAAGAGAACACCCCGGTTTAATTATTTTAGTTGATTGTAACTCTGAAAATGTGAATTTTTAAAAATGTTGCCTTCAGTCTCAATAGAGAAATCTTTTCTATATATAGACAAAATATTTTTATTATAAAAACATTTTTCATAAAAGGAGAATGTTTTAAAAATGTCATTTTCTTCGTTTTTTTGCTAAAAAATTGCATTTAAATATTTTTTTTCTTTGTAACAATATTCTTAAAACAAGTTTGTATGTATAATCTAATTCAGGTGACACTAAATATAAAAAAAATTCATTTATAGCTTTTTCAAAATCACGGTTACGAACGTTGCCACTAATAATTTTGAGGAATGATTCAATTGAAAAACGTGTAATAAATGCGATGTGCGTTTATAAGCCATAATCAATACAAATTCTAATTTGTTCTCTCACTTAAATTAACAACCAGGGTAGGAAATGCACACTACACTACTAAGTATGGTGAAATTGTCGAATTGACCACTGGTCCGCCAAATTTTAAAAAATCGTTAATTTGGCGCGTTTTTGTGAGGTGTTTTGGAGTAGCAACCCTACCACAACATGATCCGACTTCTCCCTCACTGATACAAAAATCAAAAGGGTTACCAGATTTGGCGCACTTATCGATTTGTCGAGAAAACACTTGGCGGGATAAGTGGTCGATTCAACAATTCAACCCTAAGTATAAAAGCAATTACACGGTAAAAAGGATACTTAATATTTGAGAAAAATCTAATTCATACTTTAGACGTCTACGGTCTTATTCACCGTAATTCCGTTATCTGTTGTACGACCTCCGGTCGTTTGTTATTAATCTCTACCTTATTGACTAAATCATCAATTAGCAGTCTTTGATCATTCAGAAATTACTCGTCGACTAGCTCTCAACTACTCTCCACTAACTTCGCGTACCTAAAAGTCAATGCTTAAATAAAACCCTTCATTTGAATAAATCGAGTCTTCTTCTTCGGGAGAAAGTTTTCAACAGAACAACAGTTAAAAAGCAAAAAATTGACTCTCCGGTCCAGTGATTCACTGCGGTGTCGTAGGGCCTGGGTTCGAATCTCCGAGAAAGCGTGGATATATTTGTGTTGTAATCCTTCTTTCCTTTGTGATGTGTGCTTCACGCTTACTCCTATGTAAGCCCCCGTGTGATACTTTGCGGTGCACCGGGTTATAAATGTTCTTAATAAAAAAAAAGAAGATTGTGGCGATACAGGTTAGCGGATGGACCCGTTACAAACGAATTGGTTGAGGAAAATGATTCATAAAAAAGGTAAAAAATATAAAGATATTTGTACAACCGCATCTTAGACAGAGAAAAGAATAATGGGACAAAAATTAGGTGCAAAAAACTTTCGTTGATTTTCTCATTAAAAAAATGTTTGTTTTTTTCATTTTGTAACCATTAAGCAATATTTTATTCTTTTAACACTTTTATTATTTTTCATTAATTTTAGATTCATGTAGCAAAACACACACACAGTAGATTCCTAAAAACTTGGCCTAATGTGGACCGAAACGTGGCCGAATTTATGGAAATACCGGGTTATCAAGAATGGGATTAAAAAAAGAATAAGCACGAGTGTTTCCGCAGAAAATATTGTACTGCATTAGTATGTATTGTTTACTTGAGACACAACAGAAAATAAGCTGTCCATATACCCTTAACCCGGGGGATCTGACGAGCACTCGATACTAACGTTAATGGTCACGCGGGGTGACTGAGTCACCCCCAATCCTTTTTTTATGATTATTTTTTACTGTACACGATAAAAATCGTAATTCCAGGGAATAATTTAACTAAGAGAAAGTATACTTACCTTCTTTTAAGAACTTTTCAATTTTTCTTTGATAATTTGAGAAAAAATATCAATCAAACTGAACCAAGAAGTTTAAAAAATGTTTGTGACTTTAATAAAGGACACAAATCACAGGCACTTTTCATTAACATTACAGGAATGTTATTCGCATGCAAAACTGTCAAATGTTGCTCAAGTTATTGTCCTTTTTGATGATCGATAAAGAACATGCTGAACTTTTTCTTGCTTGTGCCTTTTTGACTGCGCGAAGTGTGCTACACATATGGCTTCATATTTTTCTAGATGGGGTTCTTCAGGTAGCATTTGAAAATTTTCCTTTCAACTCAAAAATTTATGTTCATCGCTTTTCTCAAATTTTCTTTAAAGTCCACCTTCTTTTCCCGAAGATATATCCATGACTTTTTCGGGATTCGAATCCGAGCCCACTCGATTACAAGTCGAGTGAGTGTCATAACACCATACTAGGGGGGGGCCCATTTGCATGCATAAACAGTGGCGGATTAAGCGGGTGTCGGACCTGGCGGCCGCCAGGGGCCCCCAAGCTCGATGAGTGCAAAGGCCAGCGACAAACCAACCCCGCCACCTTAGAACAAGAAATGAAAAGAAAACAAAGGCACAATGAAACCTCCGCTAGAAATTTATCGAGATGCAAGAAAAATCCTAATGTAGAAAAACTTTTTAAAATATTTTTAAGAGTACGAAATGAATACACACCAGGTGAATGATCTTTTTTAGTTTTAAAACGTGTTAAAAATAATTTAAGAAGAACTATGGGGGAAAGACAAATAAATTGAACAACATGGCCATATTATATACAGAATAAAATGTTTCGGACAAAATAGCATGGTAAGAATAATTGATGAATTGCCAAAGAGAAATCAAACTGTATAGCAAAATTGTAAGCTCTTAAGTAAGGTTTTTAATTTTTTTTATACAGTTAAGATTTTTCTTTAGACGATGAGTTTTATTATAGCAACACATTTTATTTTGAGAATTTAAAGTAAGCGACTTTTTTCACTATTTTAGTTTTTCGACTCTTAAGCCCATGGGCCACAAACCTTTTACCGCCATGGGCCTCCAACTACCTTAATCCGCCTCCGTGCATAAACCATAATAAGTCGTACAACACAGCAATCAAAACCACTAAGTTGTTTACAGGGAAAATGTAGCAAGTTCATAACAAATATTTTGGAACAAAAGTGATTGGCACGGGGGAACTCAGTCAAAAGAAGTACCTTACGATTGTAAAAAAAAAACGTTTGCCACTCCCAAAAAAAGGTGGGGATATGCGACAAATACATTTTAGTTCCTATGAAGACTGTCATATAGGAGGATACTATCAAGGTCATTGGTAACAAACAGTTTTTCCAGAATAAAAGATTTCCTGAGCCTGGAGCTACTCTGCGCCCACACACCCACTCCCGGGTTAAACAAAGGGAAAATACATACCTCCTGATGGCAGAGAGCATTTACTACATGAAAATGAAACTTAATGAATATATAATGTACAGTAATTTACCCGATCACAGACACATCTGAAAAAATGCCTTGTGAAACTGTGTCTATAATAAAAATTAAGCAACGACTTTACAAAACTGGCTTGCTGTTTTTAAAGAAATACGTAATGTCTGTTTTTGTTTTTTGTACTGAACTTTTCGTTTTGCTGCTTCGTCACGAAGACAACGAAAGAATAACAAGTCCGAGTTGTCCGAACTGTCATGTTATCGACTGCTGAGTTTTCGGACTCTACTGCATTTGTGACAAAATTTGATAGAAACGAATTAATTATTTTCCTCTGGAAATAATGGTTCTCTAATGTAGATTCACTTTATGTGGTACTTTAGAGGAACCAATTTACCATTCTCAGCGAGGTACGGTTTATATAAATACACCAAAGAAATATTTGTTCGTTTTTTACAAACTCATTTTCTGAAGCAATGTGTACTATATTCCATATACAAAGAAATGACGTCTAGCAACGTGATCGTTGTTCGCCTTATTTTTTTCATCCAAAATCCATTCATTTTCGAAAGAAAAAAAATGAAATGTATAAAATTTTGTTCCAGTTACAAACTTTTAATTCGTGAAATATTTCATTTTAGCGAATTACTAATATCTGTTAAATATTCTACAAATTTAAAAAAAAAGAAATCAGTTAATTCTAAATGAAGATTCTTAACTTTTGCATTTCACTAACCTTATAAGTTATAATTTCAAAAAAAAAAAAAACCCATAAAGCCTTACATGCACCATTTTGATTCTGTGGGTCATAGAATACCCAATTTATTCGATGACTGCGCATGTACTTACATATAATTATTAAAAATAATATTGAATAAATAATTTAGAGCAGTGGTTCTCTCAACTTGCGATCGCGCGGCCCCCCTTTACATATCAGCTTGACATCAGTTTTCTAATGGCTGAGCATATACTTCGAATAAGCGATAGGTTCGTATTATCGAAAGTTTGAATTAGCTGGAGTTGACTGTATACATTTTTTGAAAAATTTACGTTTTAGTAATGGCTATGTAGTTGCAAACAATTAAAAAATTAATATTCTTGATCGAAATATTTGTCCGAGTAAATAATTTTCCTGAGGGCAAATTATTGTTCTAGTCTGGGATGACACATTTTTTAATTTTTTCGCGAGGTCTTTTTAGAGTCTGTAAAAGAAAAAAAGTCTCAACATTAGAAGAAAGGCCTTCGCAGACACCCTAGAAAGGGGCTTCGGACCCATGGAAGTCCACGGACCGACTTAAGAACCGCTGTTAGCCAGAAAAATATCAAATTTTTTGTCAAGCTATTTTTTAAGAATAAAAAAAAAAAAATTATGTACAAAATTTGTTATGAATCCAGAGATTATAAAGACATAAGTTAAGCATTGTTTTAAGTTATTGCAAAGAATTAAAATAAATAAATAAATAAAATTCACTCATGCTCAAGAACAAATCTTGTAATTTGGTTTGTGACTGCTTCTTTTTTATTTCTGAGGACAAAATTCGAACATGATGTTAATGCTCAACTGAAATTCGGTGAAAATATTGGAACAAAAAAACTAATTTTTTGAGAGACGTTTTTTTATTTGGATGGTTTTATTTGAGAAAAGTTGCATTATATGCACGGTAGATGCAGCACAATCTAGAAAGTTATTTCAATAAAACGTAGGTACTTTAAAAAAAAAATAATTTTTAAATGAACCATAAAATGTGAAAACAATCTTATTAATCTCTCAGAAAAACTTAATATTGCTTTGCAGTTTGTTAAAATTTCATTACGTTGAGATGAAAAACTCAAAAATAAAGTATTCAATACTATTTTTTAACCAAAGAAGTTTAAAATATATAAATCTAATTCTGAGACCGAGAAATTTGAAAAAAAATTAAATAATTAAAAAGGTGGGGTGAATTTATCGATTTCAGGTGAATAAATAATCAGTAATAATAATGATATAGGATAACAAACAAAAAACAATGACCAGATGACGAGATCGATTGGTGAGATAGCAACTTTTGCTTGCAACATCGCTTTGCAACTTTCAATCCCGACATATTTAATAGTACTATATGAAATTTTTAAAGAATATTTTGAGCTATCACAGAGAAATGATTTTTTAAAAAAAATATGCTTCAATCTGACAAATTACTAAAAAGAAAATTTTCATTGGAAAAGGAACAAACAAGGCCGGACGTGTAATGCGCGATTTCGTTGGCAGCACCTATTCCTATTTTTTACAGAGTTGGAATTCAAATTTCTCTGTTTTGGGGTTGCTATATTTGGCTCGTTATGAATTATTGGCTACTTTCAAAATAATTACAATAAAAAGTGCAATGTATTGTGTTTTTTAAATATGCTGTGTTGAGTGTGTGTTTCAGTATGCGTGAATCTAATAACCTATTATAAATATTGTGCGTTTATTGTTTATAACTTTACTACTGAACAATTTCAATGTTTTTTCAATTTTTGTTTGAATTTTAAGATATAAATATGTTTTCATTGTTTATTTGTTGTATACAAGTTCACATTAGAAATATGGTATGTTTATAAAATAAAAATTAAGATTAAATTTTTAAAAATATTAAATGAAACTGGAAAAACAAATGTAGAACTGTAACTATATTGTAGACTTAAAATAGAAGAGTAAAATATTTTAGTTTATTGATATATTTTTGATTATTTGCAATTTTTAGTGAATTTTTATTAATCCTTATAACATTTGAATCAGGTTTAGCAATTTTTTTCTAAACAGACACTTGAGGATTATTGTTACAAAATCCTTTTAACTTTTGCAGCTGAAATTAAATCATATTTTCATTTAGAGCAATTCTTATATTATATATAGTATAATAAAATGAAAAAAAATAATAAGACAAAATTATACTACCCACAAAGCTAAATGATAGAAAACAGATTCTAAGAAACATAACTAGAAAAATATTGATATATATATATATAATATAATAATTATATATATGTATTAATGATAAAAGAAGAAAATTGTGTTTTATATTTATCTATATCATATTGACTGTTATAAAATGGTAGGAATTACATGCATTGCCTTTTAAATACTGTTTAGAATTAAAATTATTTTCAGCTTATGCTAAACAAAAATTGACTTGAATTCCATATAATTTTTCAGTTAAAAAACAGTCCAAAATTATGTTTATATTGTGATTTAGCTAATATATAAAGGGGATAATTTATTTTTCAGTTCTGTTCTTACTTTGCTCAAAATTCATTATAAACATTGTTCACAATAAGATTCATATTTCAGCTATGCTTAAAACGTGATTAAACTTAAAATTCTGTAGTATAAAACTGAAAACATTTTTAAAAAATTATTAAAAAGTATAGTATTATAATCATTTCAATCATCAGTAGTATTGATGTACTTTTTTTTAAAAAAAATTTTAAAGTAAATTTCATGAAACAGTATTATTATTTTTTTTAGCTATATTGAGTAGAGATAATTTTAAAATAAGTTTTCAGTACTTCAAAATTAATTATTAATGGCAGGAAAATAATGCTAAATTTTCAAAATACCTTAATGTATATTTTGCTTGGAACACATATTCCAGTGAAAACGAGGTTTTGTTATAGGTTTTGAAAAAAAAAATTTTTTTTCATACAGAATTCTTTTTTTAAAAAAATAAGATTTCTAATAATAGGAATATATTATTACATGACAGTGGCTGTTTTCTTTCATTGAATTATAATTTCTTGAAATAAAAATTTGAAATTGATGTATTGAGATATACAAATTAAATATTTGTTTTAAAAAATGAGATTGATTTTTCCTGAAAATTTTACTTTAATGAAGAAAAATGTATAAGTTTTTCTTCCTCCTTTTTTTTTTTTTAATTTGGGGGTTGTTAAAAAGAAAGATTAATACATTTTTTCTTTCTCATGTTTAATTCCTTTAATAATTTCCTTTGAACTTGATTGTACATTATCCCAAATTTCCCGTTACTGTTCCGAATGTTCAGTGCTTGCTTCAATTTTTCACTACTCGGTTTTAGTCCTAAATTTATAGCATATATTTTTTTAATTATCAATGCTACACTGTCCAGAAATGCCTTCACTTAGTCCAATAAGATGTGCCAATTTCAGAGGTAGATGAAAATATAACTGCATATTTTAATAAGAACCTGAAGTTATAATTTTTCAAATGTTTAAAAGTGTCAGAGTTCCCCATTTTTTCTTCCTGGCACTAAGGCTGCAACTTAGCCAGTATTTAGCACCATGAACAATTCAGCAGCTTTTTGTAACAAAACTGCCCTGACTTAAATAAGATCATAATAGAAAAAGATGCTCTGAAAAATATTCATGCTTTTGAGAAATATGAAGGTACTTCAAAATAATTTAGAAGGGTTGCAGATTTATTATTTTTTAAAAAAATGAATACTGAATTTTAATTTGTTTTTTATATAAGTATTAAAAACATATCATTATTAAAAAATAAAACAAAAATTGTTTATTTTGGTATAAATATTTCTTGACCAACATACTACCTCACCACAGTATAACTATAATAAAATAATTTATTTGTAAAAAAAAATCTATATATATATTACATTTTTGAACTTCAAAATCTTTGCCATCTTAATATATTGAAGCAGCTATTCATTTTGAAAAGGCATTTTTGATAGGAAGGAATAATATTTGCTCACTATTCCTCTTAACTATTTTTTATGTCAATATATATATAATTTAGTGAGGAAGTATTTGTAAAAAATTGTTTCATATGTATAAAATTTCTGTCAATATATGTATAAAATCTCAATAACTTGACATGCTATCTTTGTATACTTTTTATGTGGAGGATTTAATCAGATAACATTTCATTCTCCTAAATTCCACACATTCACAACAGGAAGCTGTGATTTTTAGAATTTCAGTGTTGACTGAAATGTTATACTTCTTTGTATTCAGTTTCTTTTATTTTATTTAAGCAGATATGAATTCAGTTTTTAAATTTCTTTTTCAAAACACTACTATCTTTCCAACTCTAACCCAGGGATTATATTTCTGAAATTTTAAAAGCATTTTAATAAATTGTGTACAATTCATGATTAATTAAAATTTTAAAACTTATTGCTGAAGTTATTTAAAAGTTCAGATTTTAGGTAATTTCCACAGCCATATACTATTTCAAATTTAATGTACTATTGAACATTCTATGCCTGGACAAATTATGCTCACAAAAGGGAAAAATCACTACCTTAGTTTACTAGAAGAAAGTGGCAAAATCTTTGCTGTGTGTAACTCAGTAACATTAAATTAAGGACATGAAAACTGAAAATGAATGATATTGAATTACTCCAATAATTCTCAGTCCATTCTATTAAAAACAAAAAGAATTTAATTAAAATAATGGTTGAATGTAAATTTAATTTGTTGTTCTTTTTTTTCTTTCACTATTCCCTATTATTTCAAAGTGAATGTTTTTTCATACTTTTGATTTTTCTATCATGCCTCTATTCAAATTAATTTTTCTGATATTTTATTTGGAGAATTGCTATGAAAGAGAGGAAAGTGTGGTGCTACAGTATGATTAATAAATGGACCCTCCTAGAGGAAGAAAAGGGAAGAAATGTTAGTTTGTCTCCACTCCCTAAATACTTTCCTTTTACAGTGAAGTTTTCTATAGGAGCGCCTAGCCAGTCAGGGCTTTTATCTCCTATCTTAGATGGTGAATGCAATACTTTCCTTTGTAATTGACCCATCTCATGATTCACAGGGGGGGGGGGGCTATTTTACAACACTTTGAAGAGGAACAGGACAATCTGCTTATTATGAAAACCTGGGAACATTTTTTCTTGTTTCTTTTTTCCTGATTTATTATTTTGGCTAGATATTTTTAACGCTTTATCTTGATTAGAACGCAAAATAGTTTAAATGTAACTGGATTAATAATTTTTTGTGAGTTTTTGTAAAGTAGGTAATAACATAAAAATAGACATTTTAATAAATACTGGAAAATAATTGCTATTATGTATCTCACTATGCTGCACATCAAACATTATCATTATTACACTTTTATTAAGTTTTTCAACGGAATTTGTTTGTGAGAAATTTAATGAAAATATAATTGTAAGAAAAATATCGAAGTCATGCTTCTATTTTAGAAGTCTATTTTTATAACTATTCGACGGTGTGTGAAAACTTTATTTAAGATTATAGCGAGATAAAAAAGGTCAAAGCAAAATGACCATAGAAGTAGAACACATATACATATTTTAAATTTTCTAAGAAATATGAATATTTTTCGTTTACTTTTTTGCTGATTCCTTTTTAGGTTGCTAACTTAAAAAATGAATGTTTGAAAATCATTGATTTAACTTGTTGTTTTTATAAAATTTAATTTTTTTCCAAAAAATATATAATTTTTAAAAACACGTAAGGAAGGATAGTACCTTTATACATTGTAAAAATCTATTTTTGAAACGTATTTTTAAAAATTAATACAGAATGCTAGAAACGTTTGAAAGCAAACCTAATCAATATCCAACAGTAATTGCGCTCTCTGAAATAAAAAAATATAGATGTGAACAGAAACTTCTACTATAATAAAAGTAAACAAATAGATTTTTCGTTAATTTTCTGATTGAATTTCGTTGGGCGATACAATGTGAGGGTATAGAGGGGACGAACTTCGCAATTTTAAATCACGGTGAATTGAGGAGGATGACACCTGAGTTGACATTTTACTCTCCAGACTGTTCGGATTGGAAATACACTATTAATTTTTTTTATTTAATCTAGAGTTATATAAGGGGCGTAACTAGGTAACCAAAGGCCCTAGTGCAACAAAAAAACAAAAACCGAGGGTCCTATTTTGATTGGGCTTTATCAAGTAAAAATATATTAGTATTTTAAATATACAAAGCTACTTTAAAATCAGCCCTTTATTATGCTCTGCAGAACATAGGAAGTGGCACTGTTAGCCTAGTGGTCAAGGTAACAGACTCGTGGCTGGCATGTCATGAGTTCGAGCCCAGTACCACTGAAGACCCGCCGTGTAGGGGGGCGATGGATGTCAAATCTGTCGACTGCTCAAATGTCCTCCCGTTGGTGTGGTGTGGTAGTTAGGAGAGGGGATGCCAGCTCGGCGTCGTCTTCGTCACTTGACCATGGTTCAAAATTACGAGGTTCGTCGCTAAATCCCTCGTGTAACTGAACAGGGTGATGTTAAAATTCACTCACGCAGAACAGAGGAAAGTAAAGCTACATACTACTTACATGTATGTGTATGAGTTTTCCTGAGTAAACTTTAGTGAGAGAGATTAACCAGGTTCGATTTAACATGGATAGATAGAAAACGATACAAAAATAAGCATGAAAATGATACAATATTATTATAATTATTTTTAAAAAAACAACCTGCAAAAGAACAGAGGAGTGGGACAAAATTACATAAATCTATTTACTACAGATACGAGTGGTGGCGAAATACTCAAACAGGAAAATAGCTTATTATGAATAATTCTGTTATTAAAAAAATTATCAAGAAGAAATAGCTTTGTGTAAGTTAAAGATGCATTTTTATGGAACCTGAAGCTTATTTTCAAGTAACACTTGGAAAAACGAAAAAATTGAAAATAACATAAATTTTCAATAAGTAAAATTCGCACACCATATACACAAAGGAAAGGAAGGATTTTCTCTCATTGTTTAAATTTGTCTTTAA
>BMAO01004894.1:0-17432 GCA_019973975.1 Trichonephila clavata
GGGAAGGGAATCTGTGGATTGAACTACTTCATGTTTTTCTACAGCATCAGCAATTGTGTTCCCCGTATGTTAAAATGCGAAGGGGTTCATCGCAAATATCTCTTGCTGGAAAGAGTTTAATGTAATTAAACGAGACATGTGCTGGAATGTTTTTTGATAATTGATTTTGAATCTCTGAATTTGAAGCTAAATTCCATTCATTCATAGTGTTTAGCTATACATTCGACTAATATACTAGCTTCTACTTTCCCTGTTACACGTTTCATTCGTATTCTCTTTCAATTAGTAATATTTCCTGAACTATTGCATCTACTCATTCGTGTAATTTAAATATTTTTTGTAAGATTTTTAGTTTGGACACTATTTAAGTTATCCATAACATTTCCGTCTAAGTCCCTCGCTATGTAACAGGTGACCCAAAAGTCCGTTGATATTTGAAAATTCAATAACTCATTTAATACTGTACAGAGACAGGTACAATTTGACACATATGCTTGAAAACACATGGGGTTTATTTAAACCAAAAAAGGTGCAGAAAGTGACTAACAAATTCCACTTTATGTAACAAAAGCAATAATTAGCATAGTAATTGATTTTTAGGAATAAACAAGGTTTTTATGACAAGTGTTCAACATGTTGGCCGTAATTAATTAAAAGTAACTGTAGTCGAGGGACAATGTTGAGAGCAGCACTTTATAGCTTATTTTTAGCTATGGTAATTAATTGCTGTCGGATGTTTTCTTTTAGCATTTCTAATGAGGTCAGACGATCACAATTGACTTGACGACAACAGATAATCCGCCAAGCAATAATCACACGGATTGAGGTCTGGGGACCTGGAAGGCCAAGCATGATGGAAGAAGTGGCTCAGCACACTTTAATAAAACCCCTTGTCATTTGATTCATGTGTGTCAACTTTTAGCTCTGTACATGCACTATTGTATAAATTAGAGAATTTCCAAATGTTAAAGTACTTTTAGAACACCTGATATTTTACCTTCTATATGTATTTTATCAACATATGTATACACTTAGTTTTTTCCATTTAAATTCGTCCTGTACTTCTGGAAATTATCAACCTAGTAAAGAAGTTTTCTTAAATTTTAGCATCACTGTCTTCAAAAAGAGTAAATGCATATAAAAAAAGTTGACTTCAAGACAATTAGAGTTTACATTTTAATTTTATACAACAAAGTACTATGCTTCTTTGTCAAAATATATAAATTTCTGATTTAGTTTAATTACAATTTACAATTACAATAACAAAGAATTTATAATTTTTTCATTGCACCTTGCGTTTATTTAGATTTAAGAAAACTCACGTATATATTTGAAATTTTAGAGCTTGAAAAAATTTGAAGATAATATACTGTTGAGATTTAACAATCGGAGCTGCATGCTGACAAAGCAAAATTAAAATTCCAATGCTTAAGCAATAAGAAAAACAGAATATGTATTTTCTTTATAGTATTCAAAATCACAAATTTGTTTCTCATGTGCACATAAATCCTTCATAAAAATGCAAACAGAATTGATTCGCAGATATTTTTTTTTCTTTTTTTGTATCAGAAATAGGAGTGATAGAACGAGTAATACTTTTTCTACATACATCCACTCCAATAAAAGACATTTCATGACTAGTACTATATTTTTATGATGATCAAAAGCTCCGTAGTGTATATTTCAACCAATCCTTCCATTTTTATTATTTCTCAGGGGTTCTTCCATTCGAAAAATAAAAGTAGAAATTTTAGTTTTGTGTCGTTTATTCCCAGCTTTTTGATGTTTAGTTAAATATAACAATATACCGAAGCAACAAGTAGATATTATTAGTGATTATTTTTTGTAGATATTTTATGTAAACCTTCTTTGTAAGTATAATTAAAACTATTCAATGCATGAAATGCTTTAAGTTCGTTCCAAAAATTTGTCATTAAAGGTGTTTGAAAATAGAAAGAAGCAGAATAAATGTATTTCACTTTGATGTCGCTCTTACATGTTTCGTTTTTTTAAAATATGTATAAACGAAATATCTATTGGTCATATTTTAAATTTAGTTAATAAAATTGTGTTTTGCTGTTAATTCAGACTCTAGGGATCTTAATACGTGATTGTTAGGTAGAATCATATCTGTTTAAGGAAAATTAAAAAAAACCCTTTTCTTAGTTAAGTGAGGACGAACACATCTCTGAATATGTGGAAAGACAAAATTAATCACATCATTAGTTATTATGACCAAACATTTCCCAATTTTGTGATTTTTTCACTAACGTCATCTTATATAGTCAGTGACATGTCGGACAAAAAAATTCTTGTTTAGTTAAAATTAGCTTAGTTTGTGTGAGTCGGGATTTAAGAAAAAATATGTCACCTAACTTTGACTTTCCATAAAACGAGAACTATTACACATAACTCTTAGCAAGTTTCTCAAAAAGTTACAGTTACATTGTTACAGCACTTGTTCTTTTATATGCATAATAACCATGGTTTTTTTAGAACATCTACAATGTGTTTATACTGTGTGTACATAATCTGAGTTAGACCGAACTATAGTCCCTTGAAGTGAGAGATGGGAACTCGAAGATATGTTTTGGTGTGAGTGGTTGGATTTCCGGACAGTTTTTACACTGTAAGTAAGATCTTATTTTATCAGGATTAATTTACATGCCATTGCAACGATGAGTTCTCAGACTTGTGATTGCGGACGTTATGATTCTTGGGGAGTCGATGCCTGTTATGAGTGGGTTTTTAAAAGAATGGGGATAAAATCTAGATTTGGCAATATCGCTTGCACCAGCAAGTGCCATGGTGGTGCAAGATTGCAAATGGTGTATGCATCTTTGGGCGAGAAATCAGCACACTCATTTCCTTCGATATTTACCAAATGTACAGGAATCGATTGCAGCACACAGGATTGTCTACTTGCAATGCATCTGCTCGAGTAGGACATTTATGGAGGAGTTTATGTTAGTCTCTGCATTTATCATGGCATCAAAGACAAATGAAGAATCTGAAAAGATTTCAAATCCTTTGGAGGTATCCATAGCTTGAGAGTCAAACAGTTATATGTTCACTGATTTGTTAAAATAAGTTTAAAATCAGCTAGCTTGATCTCAAACGGTAATAACAATTTAGAAATAACATTAAAAGCTTGTAAATATATACGTGCAAAGAAGAAATCATAAATATAAAGTTTCATATGTTCCAGATCGAATGTATTTTGTTTAACAAACCATTTATTTATAAAAACGTTTTCTTGAAATACAAATGTTGAATTACGATTAAGGGGATAACTTTTTTTTCTTTATTTTTTATTTTTAAAAAAAGGATATACACAAATTAATGATTGTTTATCATTTACTTAAAAAAATTTATTTTTTGACGTATGATAAAAAATAATTTTTATCTGTGTTCAATTAAGTAATTTTAAATAAAATAAAGTCCTTTTTAATGAAGTAATTTTTAAATGTAATATGTATTTGGTAGAAATTTTTACAATTAATATTCATACGATTTCAATTTATTCGGGTGAAAATATATTAGTTAATTCCCATTTTACATTATGTTAGTTTTAAAATTCATTAGAGAGTTTACATCCAAAAATCTATGGTGAAATTCCTTAACTTGAATTGGGTTTCATTATGTGGTGGCTACGCCAACATAGTGTTAGTTATGTCTTGATTTTCAAAAAGAATAATATAAACTCTCACATGGCCTCATAAAGAAGACTAGAATTTTTTTATTTAATAAAACATGCATTCCTTGTATTTTTTAAATAGCTTTGATATTCTTCATGCATCAAATACGTGTTTAATTTTGTTAACTTGCATAGAATAAGTATTTGTTAATCATCAAACGTAGCACCTAGTCTTTGAAAGAATGACGAAAACTGCTCGTGATATTTGGAACTTGCTAAAAACAAAAAAGTTCGCTGTCAGATGTTGAAAAAGAATTAAAGAAAAATCGATACATTTAAAAGAATTTTGATTCTTGCTTAACCCTTAATTCCTTCTCGTTTTCTTTTCACTTATTTTCGTTAGTAAACACTTCCCCCCTCTGAATTACAAGAAGTTGCTAAAAATAACCTAATACGCCGCTCGAGTAAAAACAGAAATGAAGTCCTCGCACTTATTTTTTCTACTTTTACCAAACATAAAATTAATTAAGAATTAAGTAGCAAACACAATACACGTGAGCATCGTTTTTGCACCTAACTACACATTTTCGGGTGATTAAACCTAAATTCTAACCTATTATAAGTGAATTGGGGATAGTTTAAGAAGGCGAGAATTAAAGTTCTTAATCTCATGCTGATATGATATTTTGCATTTGGAAATCAATGGATCGGAATCGACACTATTAAATGTAAATGAAATTTCTATAAAATAGTTAATAATATTAAGAAATGTATTTCAAATAAAATATTTAATATGGCTCTTTTTTATTTAAAAAAAATATTAAAGGATGTAAATCATTATGCATGTTTTAGGACTATAATTCAAAACATATTATTTTATAATAATACAGATAAAATTGGCACCATCTATATATATATATATATATATATATATATATATATACGGAAAAATTTTGCTTTTGAAATCTTAATAACAGGAAAAAAAGGTTTAAATTTAGAGAAAATTACCATAACATTTACAATGATGCGGGTACAGTTTTTTTTATGCATTAAATACAATTAATACAAAATTATTCCGAAAATCAAAATATTTTATAAATTAAATCTTCATAAATCATGGAAAGTATTGAAAAATGCATGTTTCTATAAATTACAGGTTTTAAAAACAATAAAAATATTAATAATTGAGACAAATTATTCACCAAAAATGTAATATTTGTGAGAAAAAATTCTACGAATACTTCTGGGCTTTACTGATAGGTCATTCAAGACCAGAATTTTGTTCTGCATTTATACATAATTCAAATAACGATGATATTGCGTGTTATTTTGAAATAAAAATATATTCAACTAACAGTTTTTCTACTATGAAATAAAGGAGATTAAGGTTACAAGGATATTATACCCATTCAAAAAATGTGGGTTTCTCAATTATAGTATTAAAAATAGTGCATATTTTTCTCAATCTAAAAACGAATTACACTCGTATATTTAATGATAAAAAAACCTTAAAATATGGGGAAAAAACATTTGATAAAAATGTAAATAACAGATCATTTCTCCTTCGACACATTTTAAAAGATAGTTCCCCTTGCGTTTAACGTATGGAATCCACACTAATTTGTATTTAATAGAAAGGAAAAGTAATATTTTTCTCTTTTTACTGTCTAGTTTTTATTTGAAAATTTATTTTTACATGAAAAATAGGAAAAATTTTGAGATTTTCAAAATTTCAAAGTTTATGTTAGTTTTTTCAGAAAAAACTTTACAAATGCTTTATCAAAAAAACTTCTTGACAATTTTTTTGTGACCCGTTCCTCAACTAATCCTCTTGGGAAGTCTTTGGGCTATCAATCACAACCAACCCTTTTGGAAGAAGTAACCGTAATATGCAGATTAGGTCAGTTATATATAGTATAGTTTGTCTAGCTAGTAAGATGAATAAAGGGATAGATAGAATTACCGGGATATTGAAATATAGAGAAGCTGACGACAAGGATAGATATGTACCGATCAGGTATTAGTAAACATTGATAGCGCGTTTCAGGTATTAAATTGTTGAAGAATTAAGTGACGAGTGGTCACCATAGCTACATTGTAGCTCAAATATTAGAGTAGTGGATTGATCTATGAAAGAAGAATCAAATTATATATATAATAAATGTCTTCTCATAATTCGCGTCTCTCGTAGTTAAATTGCCTTGAGCTCTTTATTGGAACATCTCATCTTTTTTTGAAAACTTGAAGTGTGTCTGTTGATAATTAGTATACTGAATAAATAGTTGAAAAGTATTATGGCGAGTCATTCTTCACTTCCTCCCACACCACTAGCCGGGTCCGAGAGTATGTTCGTATGTTCATGGTTGTTCATTGTTTTATATGTCGTTTGTTCATGGTTGTTCATTGTTTTATATGTCGTTTGTTCATGGTTGTTCATTGTTTTATATGTCGTTTGTTCATTGTTTTATATATGTATATAAAATATTCTGTATATTTTAGAACTGTTTTTTTTTATAAAGAATGGTACCTAAAAGAAAACATGTTTGATAAAATTATATTCCTACTCAGTTTTTTATCAAAGGGAAAAAATCTATTGAACATAAAATTACTTTTGTAATTCTGTAGAATGTTTAAAGTATCACTTACAGGTATATAAAATAGCCAGGAAAAAAATATATGAAGACTTTGCTAGTTTTTTTTTCCTCTTTTTCTTTAAAGCCAAATTTTGCCTTTAGGTACAATTAAAAAAAAAAATATTGCGTTATATGGTTCCAAATTTTACATACTTCTATACAGGATACATGTGAATAAAGTAAACCTAATTTTTTTCCGCTTATCTTCTAAAATGTTTTTAAAATTCAAAAGTATGGGAGAAAACAATAGGAAGAGCTTGTACATTTAACGTACAAAAGAGGATAAAATTTTTCAAAAATTTAAAAATATGAGAAAAATAGGATGCGTTTGTACTTATAAGAACATGCGATATACACTAGTGGATGAAATTTTTAAAAATTCAAAACAGTAGGAAGAGTTTGTACACATATGTTACACATAACGAACATCTCTAGTGGAAGAGATTACGTAAGTTGAAATATAAATCTATTGCAAAAATACCTGCATCTTTTTTCTTTCTTTATCCTTTAAAATTACAGCTCATTCCGTAAGATATTTTATATTCTTGTGTTTTACAATTGAGAAATTTTAATAAATTCTGATTTTTCTTAAATGAATGTGAAATCTATTTTTATTCCACAATTTATTACTGTGTTCAAAATAAAAAACTATGGCTCTATAGTTTAAAAAAATAATATTCAGTCAGTTAAAATAGTACAAAAAATGCTAGTATGCCTGGTAATTACATTGATTGGAAATAAAAAGAAAGACATTTGGTTAATTACATTAATTACCCCTGAGGATTTTAAAATTTTACAATGTTTCCACTTTTTATTACAATTTAAAAATATTAATATCAGATTGCAAGTTTATAAAAAATACATTTTTTATCCGTACATTTACCAATTTGGTTTTTCCTTTTTTAAATATTAACGTTTTAGTTCCATATGAATAAAATAATTTTTGAAAATTTAACGATTAAAGATAGTGTTCGATATAATACAAATAAAAATAAATATATAAATTTGTTCCTTACGTAATTTTCAAAGAACAAACTTAAATTATATGCTTTTGACGCATCTGATATGAATGATATAAACATATAATTTAAAAAATAAAAATAATTGAAAATTAAACCACAATGAGAGAGAGAGAAAGAAATTTTATAATATTTGAGTATTTTAAATTCTGTATATATTCCTGAAAATGGAAATCAAACGCAGTCTGTTTTAATTTTACAGTGAAAAAAGATATCATTTCAAGATTTTATTTTATAAAAGATGTTTTTGATATTCTTGCAAATTATCGTTTGAAGATTGCGTTTGTTTTTCGTAATGAAAGAAAGTTTTTAAAAAATACTTTGCATTTATTTCAGTTTCCATTACTTATTAGTTACATATAATTAATTTTTAACTATTTATTTTATTTAGAATGCAATAAAATAATTCTTTTAAATTAATGTCGTTCATTGAAGAAGTAAAACAAGTTGCGAACCATATTTTTTGTTCTTGAGCATTTTTAAAATGAGAGGAAAAATTAAAATTTTTAAAAATCATTATTATTAAATTTTAATGTTAAAAAGTTTTTTTTCAATAACTTAATTTTAATTTATTTTTGTACAATAGAAAAATAGATATTTATCAATTATTACAAACAAAATTTCAGAAACACGTATTGAACACCCGAGGCATTAATTCAAAACATTGGAACATTTTTTTTTGTTCAGATACTCCAATTTCTCTTCGACATTTATTTGCATAATTTCTTCTTTTATATCAAAAAGAATAGTTTGGTTAAAGACAAATTACAATGCGTCTTTAATTGTATGCATTTCGTTGTAAAATTAATTAACTTGTATAGATGATTTGTGATAATCTAATTTTCTTGACTCGTATATGACGATGCTGTTTTCTCTTTAAGTGCAATGTTCGGGGTAACCTATTGATCATGGTCACGTGGCTAACGCGTCATGAGTTAAGACCAGTGTCACTGAAGACATGCTGCGTGGAGGGGCTAAAGCACGTTAAATTTATTGAGACTCAAAGTCTTTCCGGTGGCGTGTTGTGGATATTCGGAAAGGAGTGAGTGATTTTGAAAATCATACTGTTCAGCTACACGAGGGCTTTTGGTGACCGACATCGTAAGTTTGAATCCTGGTTAAGGGACGAGGATGACACCTGAGCTGGTACCCAATCTCCTAACTACCACACCACATAAACGGGAGGACATTTGAACTCTCGACAGATTTAATGTGCATCGCTCCCCTACATGGCATGTCTTCAGCGGCACCAGATTCGAACTCGTGACACTCTGGTCACGAATACGTTACCTTGGCCATTAGGCTACCGCGGCCACAGTTCGGAAGGAAGTGTCAGTTTTAGAGTTGTCCTCATCACTTGATCATGGATTATATTTCCAAAAACCATCGCCAATATTTCGTGTTGCCTTACAGTGTGCAGTTATAATGTTTAATAAGCATTTCATAAGATTCTGGATTCTTGTGATTACAGTAGAAAGTAGTTTATCCGAATCAATCGGGACCGGAAACTGTTCGGATACGCGATTGTTCTGACAACCGACAATCGAATGCAATCCATGCAGTATAGGGTACTGGACACTATACAAATATTGAAAACCATCACATGTGGGAAACGTGCTTGAAAAAAAGCAAAATAAGTGCAAGATGTCGCAATTTTACCTTGATTGAGGAAAATAATCTCTTATTTTTCGCTGTACCATCGTACACCTTCGTTTTCCCACTGCAAGGTCTCTGATTCTCTTCAGCACAAGTAGTTGAGTATGACAGCACTCTGAATGTTGCTCGTACCACTCCATAGCTACTTTTGTTGCTGTTGTCCTCGTCTTCCTCCGTTTCATTGTCGATAGGGTCGGATTCTTCTTGCATGGAAGTCACAATCTCATCATCCTTAAGCATTTGAAATCCACAGTTTTCTGCATCGCATGCTCTCTCTCTCTACTCTCTCTATCAAGGCTTCTTCATCAACAAAACTCAACAAAAGAGCAAGTATACTCCCCTTCACTTGGAAACAAACTGACCTAATACTCCGCGCAGATGTTTACTAAATCACACACAACTGAAATTTCTCAAACCCCTCTCTTCTTGGGTTTTCCCGCCACTTTTGGCCTCTCACAAAACAACTGTTGAGCATTGCACTATTTGTAAACGTAACCGGACTTAGGTTCGGATATTTGACGCTCCGGATAATAAACGTTCGGATAAAGGATGTTCTACACTGTATATACATTGGAACATCTTTCATTAAATCTTAATAATATTTGAATGTATTATTATTCTATTGTTTTATTCTATTTGGATGAAAACTATGTACATATTTTTAAATGCCAGAATTTCTAAGAGACTTAGCAGCTAAAATTTCCTCAACAGAATGAATGGGGAAATATAACAAGGAAATATAAAAGTAACGTTTAAGTTAAAATGCAGATGAGATACTGTGCTACACATTTTAATGGCATATCTTACTTAAGTATTCATATTTAAAATTTGCAAGGAAAATGTTTTTCATGTAAATCCCTGTGTGAGAAATTAATATGCAGGTTGTCTTGCTTGTGCTATTTTCTTATTTTTTTACTGCTTTTTAAACTAAACAGCGAGAAATTCGAAGAATAAGAATGTTTTGGAAAATTGTTCGAAAGAAATTGAAATGTTTTTTTTCTTTTTTTTCTGTAAGTAAGGAGTGAAGAAATAAACATCTTTATAAAGAAAGGTAAACAACGTTATTTTAAAGCAACGTTCTGGATTCCTCTAGAGTGTCAACAATTTTAAATGGTTTCAAAGGGAAGGAAATGTTGTCTTCCTAAATGTCT
Source organism: Trichonephila clavata (assembly GCA_019973975.1). Taxonomy (NCBI): domain Eukaryota; kingdom Metazoa; phylum Arthropoda; class Arachnida; order Araneae; family Nephilidae; genus Trichonephila; species Trichonephila clavata. The sequence continues at coordinate 10,097 of BMAO01004894.1, forward strand.
CGTATTTTTACGTAACATTTAATAGCAAATGTTTATTGACATTTTACGAAAACAAAATTTTCTTTGAAATGAAAGTGAAGTATAGAATAGTTGAGTGCTTTATTTTTCATTTTAAACTTGAGATTGAATACTCGATTTTAAATATTAGAAATGAAATATGGAAGAAAAGTCTTGAAGCCATTCTTAAAGTTATACGTTTGTATCCAAATATCTCTTTTTACGCTAATTTAAGGTACATGGTGATTAAAAAAATTATAAAGATTAAGGTATCCGACTACCCTAAAACTGTGTATTTTGCCAAAAATTGACAATTTTTTTTATGATTTTATTTTATGGACTATCTTATTAGCTTTATAAAAATACCAAGTTTATCATTTTCCGTTTACTAGAACAAAAACTACAAGTGTTTTAGTAAAAGCAGATGCCATTACTTTAAGCAAGATGGCATATTTTAAAACGCATTTTACTCGAAATGTGATTTTTTAAAAATAATCAAAAGGGGTCAGCGATTGCTAAAAAAAAAATTGAAGGTAATTAACTGAAATTTTTTCTGTAAATTCTGTATAATAGTGGAATTGTTTAAACCTTCAAATGTATAAATCACTCTTTTATTACAAAATTTACAGTCCCTTATGTGAATATATTCATTGTCTTTTTAAGCATTTTCATATAGTAACAGAGATAAAAGGCTCTTGTTTTTGCAAAAAAGAAAATATCTCTTATCCTGAGGTCATTTCAAAAATTGAATAATATAGCAACACATTAGAAAGATTGAAAAAAGTTGAAAATTTGTTCATAAGCCTTTGGTGCAGAATGGGCCGCGTTTATGCTATTTTTGTCAATTTTTACCTATTTTTTCCCATTTTAGACATAATAATTTCTTTTTCTCTTCTTAATTTTAGCACATTTTTCTTAAAATGCACTCAACTAATCTAAAAATAACAACAAAAAAAATCCCCATATCTCCTTTTTTTAAAAAAAAAAAGTTGTCGCAAACAGTCGGATACCTTAAATTCATTATAAATCAAGAGGAGTGTAAGATACTATATGTTAGCAGCAGCAGAATTGTAGGGGATTATTTTAAGTTTTGTTTGAGACAGCCACGTGTATTCTATGTGAGAAGTCATATTCATACGAGATACATCGAGTCGGCATTGCACTTCCGTTCAAACGCCTGCTTAAGGTGCCTGAATCAAGTCTATCGATAGTGGTTTGACACGCTGTTCCAGTTCTGAAAAATCAACAGAAGGGGAGGGAGTGAATAACTTGTCCCTTACGTACACCCACAAGTAAAAAATCACAAGTTGTTAAGTCTGGACTTCTGGGTTTCCATCGGGTGAATAGTATGTTGTAGTTAGCGGCTCGCTCAATCCTTATGTGAGGGAAATGTGTGACGGTTCTGTACGGTCTTCGACTAGCCTTCTCTATTTTCTTTAAAATAATTTATTTATTTCAACCAATCTTCACCGAGAGCCAGGCGTGATATTTTTATAAGTTCGGGTTTCACGAGTTAAAAATGTTAAGTAAAGTGAAGATATAGAACAGTGAAGTTAAGTGAAGTAAAGATCGGTAGGTCAGCACGCAGTTGTTGACATTCATAGATAGTGGTTACGTGTGGAGCTACGCTAGGAGAAGTTGATTGAAGCTTGTAAAAATCAGTGTTACAGAGTGGGGATCCTTCCAACTATTCCCCCAGCCAGTGAAAAGGCAGAAATCATCTCACGAAGTAGCAGCCGATGTAAAAGATAAGGTCAGCGATTTAATTTAAGATATTGCGAATATTAGTACTTGGTGTAGCTGTAATTGTGCGTGTTTAAGCTTTCCTAGATTCAGTTGATATTCTGTTATTTCCGTTAGTATTAATTCCCCTTTTCGTACTCCACTTTATTTTGTTTCTCTTAAAATTTGAATTGTGTGTTTCTAACCAGTGGTGTTAACTAGAATAAATAAATCTATTTGATTTGCAATTATGTCTTATGATCATTTAAGTCCACCTACACATCCAGTCGTATTGGCAGATAGACAAGGAGATGATAGTGTAGTGTAAGGGGTGGGATTGAGCCTCAACAAATGTCCATCGAGATTTTCTTACACGTAAATTGACCAGTGTGGTAGCACACCATTCAATTTGAAAAATGATGTTATTACCTGGGTCATTAAGGTATCCGACTATTCACGACAACTTTTTTTTTTTAAAGTGAAGATATGGGGATTTTTTTGTGGTTTTTAGATTTTTTTAGTACATTTTAAGAAAAATATGCTAAAATTAAGAAGAGACAAAGAAAATGTTATTACATAAATTGAAAAAATTGGTAAACATTTACGAAAAATAACATGAACTATTGTGTACTAAAAGTTCATGAACAAATTTTCAATTTTTCAATTCTAATATGTTGCTATGTTCATTTTTGAAATGACCTTTAGGATAAGAGATATTTTAATTTTTACAAAAGCTAGAGCATTTTGTCTTTTAGTTATTATATTAAATTGTATAAAAAAAACCACTGATTATATTAACATAAGGGACTGTGAATTTTGTAATAAAACTGTGATTGATAAATCTGAATGTTAAAACACCTCTACTCTTAAACTGATATGCCCAAAAAATTTCAGTTAATTATCCCCAAACGTTTTTTAGCAATCACTGTGTACCCGTTTGAGTATTTAAAAAAATACATTTTGAGTAAAATGCGTTTTAAAGTATGACATCTTGCTTAAAGAAACAACATCTGCTTTTACTAAACCACCAGTAATTTTTTGTTCTAGCAAACGGAAAATAATAAACTTGTTATTTTTATAAAGCTATTAAGATAATCTATAACATAATTGTCAATTTTTTGCAAAAATTCACAATTTTAGGTTAGTCGGATACCTTAACCATTAAAAAAAGTGGCTTCCATGAAAGTTTGCTCGTGCAAAAAGAATTAGCTGTACACTGCCGCCTTATTCTGGACAATGAGAAGAACACGTTTATTTTTGGGTGTTAATGTGTGGCAGGTGCTAATGTGTGGCAGGTGTTAATGTGTGGCAGGTGTTAATGTGTGGCTACTGTATGCGTCACTACCGTAAGGCACGAGACACAAACTTTAAGGGTACATCTACTTTAAGGTTCGCTGGGGTGATGCGTGTTTTTGATTGTCACTGTTTTATAGCATCATAAAAGAGTATAGTTCTTTATGAATCACCCAGTATTTATCCTTAGAATGATTTTTTTCCTTAAAATTTCATTGTTTTAAAATATTATATATCTTTAATAATTATAGAGCTCTAAATCAGATAATACCGATTCTTGTTAACATTATTGATTGTAAAGATGTGAATGTAACTCCTTACAATAACTACCGGTTCAAACGTACTATACTGTTGACCAAAATGAAAAGACATCGCCATTTCAAAAAAAATGCCGCCTAATGATATTATCATGATTATTACTGTGTCTGAACATGTGCAGGCACGACCACTACTGTATATATATCGCAGCATTTAATGAAGTATATTGATATGACGAAATTTGTCGATGGTATAACACATAAGTACTAAATTACCAAATGCTAAACAAGGGTCATATTATTTGGATTTGGCAACATGCCGAGAGGGCTAAATTCTTAACCAAATTCAGGATATACATAAACAGTATCTTTTTTTAAAAAAAATGATTTGCACTCACTACAACATAATTCAATTAAGTCAAAGTAATTAGTTACGTTATGCTATCTCTACAATCATTAAAGTTCCGTAATTTTTTGGAAATAGAAAAAAAAGAAATGACATTAGAAACTCTGAACACACAGTTCATTACATAAGTATAGTACATTTATTCAAATTTTAGACAGTCTTTGTTACATGGTCTGGTTTTGTGAACATCTCAATGTCAAAACCGAAAGTGGAAATGCGTTGCAGTAATTTTATTTTCAATTTAGAATACATTACTAAATATTCAACACATCAAAAAGAAATATATATAGTTCATAAATATTAAATGATATGTATTTTGGAATATATATATATATTGGTATTTGTGATTATTTAATGCATAAATTAATTTCATTATTCATGGTATTAGACAATTAGTTCATGTGTAAAATATTGATAGTAAACCATTTGAAAAACTTTAAAAATCAGTGCATAATCGTTTCTATATATGCTTTGAAATAAAACTTGTGTGAGGTGTATTAATTTACTATTACTTGACAAGAATTTGACTTAAAATTTTAAACATAAAATTTACTGTGTTGTAAAACCTCGAATTGATAAGGAAAGCAATTCAGAAAAGTTTTGGTTATTAAAATAAAAATTGTAGATAAAAATTAAAATATGAAAATTCAAGCTTATTTTATTTACATTATCTTAAAAGAAAGTTTTTGTACGTAAGTTTTACGTTCACAACATAATAGCCAAAATGATGGATTACATGGGGGGCGAGGTAAGATAATTATGAATTCACCAATGCTGTGTAGGGAGAACCAATCCAGAAAGGGAGTGGGATATCCCTTTTTTAGATCATTATTATTGCATTTGCACGAATCTTAGCCACCATCGATTCTAAATCACACCCCAATTCTATACATGCTTTTTTAGAAAAGAAAAAAACAAAAAAAAAATATGCAACCATGTTCATCAATACTTGATATTTCAGAAATTAAAAAATAAAAGAAATAATTAGAAGTTACTTTTAATTATTTTACCATTATTAAAAACTTTCGAATACATACAGGAACCGATATTACTCTAAACGTCAGTATCGAAAACGATTCACCACCCCATCATCACTGCTGACTTCGGTATTGGTGCCGGTGTCGCCATTTTCCCATAGGATGTCTTCTTCCTTGCCATCCTATGCATTAGTTATGGAACATATTTTGTTCTTTTATATTCTCAGCAAATATTGAAGACACATACGACAGTATAAATATAAACAAAACTTACATTTATTTAAACGATAAAATGAATAGAAGATAACTAAAAAATTTCAATTTATATTGTTTATTTAAAAATGTCGATTATGATCAATCACAAAATATTTTTATATTTGTAAAATAATATATATATACAATTTTTATTAACTATCCAAATAAAATATGAGATTATTGTTTGAATTTTTTGCACAAAAATGTACAGTTTATAGTTGTTGAAGTTTGTAACTGCATCTGAAACAAATTAATTACTACTTAAACAAATTTGGATTTAAGTTAGAATAGTTATGTAATGAGGTTTTAAACAAAAATAATCATCAGACTGGTAATGTGGTTAGTTATCACTATGAAACCTTTATTTATATTTTGAGATTCCTTGCTTCAGTTTTCACAAATCACCTTACAATGTTCAAGGTTCGTGAATTTTCCGCACTATGCTCTACAAGATTTTGATAATCGTTTTTGATGTCCTGACAAGAGAGAACAGTAGTTCCTCTTGCAAGTTTTTGTTGGTGTTTTCTTGGTTCTTCGTCTTGAACGGGTATTCTACATCAGATATTTCTTCATCCTGAGTTCTAATGACGATACATGTTAATGTTAGACCCAGTCCATCTTCCCAGGTGCACTTTAGAAGGTTCATGGCCTAGTTACCGTAGATATGGGCACCGAGAGTCTAAGTAATTTTGATTATCTATGTAGATATTTAGGGAGTTTATTCTAGCTACAATGGGATTGAATAAAATACACTCATTGATCAAGCATACAGCATCTCTCAGATGCATCTCAAATCCCAGCAGGAAAACAATCATTCAGAAGATACTTTTTTGATTAGTTTCATATAAAAACTGAAAAATGCACTCAATATAATACAGAAAGAACATTCAAATTAACAAAATCGCAACGTCATAAAATCTAACTTTGTTGGGAGCGCTGCATTCATCTTCCTCCTTCAAGGGAGATCTGAATCAAGGGGACGCCATAAATGTAAAGAGGTCAACTTCGCCCTTGACACTGAACCCTAGGGCAAGTGATGGTAGACAGATAAAAGAAATTTGGGTACTTTCCGTCCATCGTGTAATCGCAACATCAAACTATTTTTTATTATTACTATTTTATTAACTATTTTTATTATTCTATATTTATTTTCTCAGAGTTTCGCGTGCTTCACAGAGGGTTAATTTAAGTACTAATTAAACTTTTAAAACTAAGCAGCTGTATTGACACAGGATTGGAAAACTTAGCTATAAAAATCAAACAGCATAGGAAGTAATCGAAATAACTTTATTTTACAGTAGAGATTAGGAATATAGAGACAGGACGAGAGATATAATAGAAATGTAGCGATACCCAGCCAAAAATGCGACAAGATGACACCAAATCAGTGCCTATGAATCCAATTATAGAGTTTTTAAGAGAACAAAATATTTTATGTATTTATGCTGCTTAGGTGAGACATTAATTGTATTGTATACTGAGAAGGACAATTGTATTAAATAAGCAAAGAAATAATGTTTCTCAAATTTACAGTTTACCCGAATAACTCAGAAATGAGATCTAAAATTGATGGCTATAGTCATCGGCTTATGCAAAATAATCTAGAGGAACATTTTATTTCTTTAGCGAAAGAATTAAATTATTTACAAGAATCCAAGTAATAGTATTCAAAAGCTTAATTAAAAGACAGCCTGATTTCAACTTGACTCAATTTCCCTATACCTACAGAAATAGCTGAATTAGTAGATTTTAGGAGGTAGCGAATACTGGAGAAAATATTATATTTTGCCATGTTGAATAAATATGCTTTCTATTAAGCTAAATGATCCGGGTTTTTCTAATTTTAAAAAAAGGTTTATGAGCATTTGTTTCGGGAAGGGAAAGAGAAATATGTTATTTTGTTATAATAGCAAATAGAATATTATCCCATATATCATTCCAATCGAAATCAAAATTACTCCATTGCAAATCTGTATGCATGCATTTTGAAAAAGAGAGATTTTAATGTTATAAAATAATCATTTAATATAAACAAACATTTACTAGCATAAATCAGTGATTCTCGTCTTAAGTATTAAGCCTTGTTCATCATTTCTCTCTTCCATTAACTACTTTCAGGAGAAAATGGCCCTATATCATCATTTACTTTCAAAGAACACTACTTTTATTTATATCAGCACATCGCTTCATTATATATCTATTCACACAAAGCTAATACTTAGAAAGCAATTACGTTTTCACACGAGTAATTTAGCTTGAGTTAATTTTGAGAAACCTTTCAGTAAGTAGAATAATCTAAAAGGAAATCGTTTTTATTTCCCCTGAGATTATTTATTATGATGTATTAGATTACTAATAATATATTCATCCACTGAGCTTCAATAAATTGAAAATAGAATAAAAGTACGTATACTGTAAACTAATGTTGT
>BMAO01004894.1:22256-45527 GCA_019973975.1 Trichonephila clavata
AATGCCCGAAGATGCAATTGTCAATGCAATTTCCTGTTGCAATCGTATTTTCGCAAGGCTGTGCCTGAAAATTTAGTTGCTATAGGGCAGGGATGGCGAACCTTTTTGAGGCGTGGGTCAAATTTTGTTCATATTTTTTTTTAGTACTAGCTCGTGGGTTTACTAATGTCCATTTGGATCTGAGTTAAGTTTAAAAATTTTTAACTGAGTATTTTTAAAACTAAACATCTTTAAAATTCAGTTGCCTTAAAGAGTAAAAATAAGTGAGGTTTGACGATTTGAAATTATTTTATAGGGCTAAAAGTTCTGAAGTGTTTGGTACAAATGGCATTGAGTGTTTTGAATGAACAAGGAGTAACAAAAATTACATACTATATATATTGTAAAAGTATTATTAATTAGTATATTATATATATCGTTAATAATATTATTCGGACTCCAATTGTTACTTTCCCTTGCATATTTTCTGACACAGATATATTTTTATACACACATATATAAACCTGCATTTTTTTTGATAAAATGACAAACTCTAGCTCTGTTAAAGTTGTATGCAGTTACATTCCATTTTTCTATCAAATTAATTGGAAGAGTCAAAAATGAAGAAATTTTTACTGGGACTAATAACATGTCTGTTTTTAGAAATACATAAAATGCTTTCATAATTGAAGGAAAAAATTTAATGTTGCAATTTTACTCCAGACATTTCTTCACGATACAACTTTTGAGAGATATACATTTGTTGAAAATAAAGAATTAATAACTGGGGCAAATTATTACTTGAAAGTGATTTAAAATTAAAAATTAAAAAAAATGGATAGTTATAAGTTATTAAAGCTAATATCTCTTTTATCAAACGGGGTTAAAGCCGTGAATCCCAACAATTTATTTACTGAAAGTTAATATGAGCATACATTTATTAATAAAATGAACAAAAAATAATTAATGAAATAATTCGCAAACGATATCCGAAGACAAATGAAGCAATTTTAATGCAATAAAAAAGTCAGCTTCTTAAGTGAAAACGGTGGGAGAAAGCAGAGTAATGCTTTGCAGATAGATAAATACGTCAGCTTTCTAAATGAAGACGGTGTCTGTAGACAAAATAAAGCTATGTGCCAGTATCCTGAGCAAGGACAGTTTTCTGAGACAGGGTAAGGCTGTGCTTAAGTATCTGTAACGAATGATGGTGTCCGAAGACAGGGCAAAGAGATATACGGATACAGTATAAACGTGAGCTTCCCAAGCGAGAACAGTTTCCAAGACAGTGTAATGATATGAGATAGCCTCCTAAATGTAGGTGCTCTCCAAAGACAAGCTAATGCTATGAGTCAACATCCTAAATGAAGACGGTCTTCAAAGACAGGGTAAAGCGTGAGTCAGCATCCTAAATGAAGGCGATCTCAAAGACTTGGTAAGGCTATGAGTCAGCATCCTAAATGGAAAACGATCTCCAAAGAAACGGCAAAGCTTCGAGTCAACATCCTAAATTAGGATGGTCTCCAAAGACGGGGTAAAGGTAAATGGACGCAATAAAAACGCGAGCTATTTAAGCGGCAACGGTTTCCTAAGACAAGGTACAGCTATATTAATATAATGAAAATTTCAGATTCTACCGTTTTTACTCAGAAAGGCTTTAATAATATAATCGATACGCCATCGTACAGTAATTACTGAGTTCGAACTTGTTTGTTTTTAGTTATTTTTAGACAGTTTTAAATGAAAAAAAAGCTTTTGATGTATCTCAGTAGGGATATATTTTATCACTTCATCAGCATATTTTCAAAGAAAAGTAATTGAGTTATTGAAGGCTGTATTGCCATCAAATTTATCTAATTAAATAGGAACAAAATATATAAGTCCGTACAATCAGAGAAGTCATTTCATTTCTTCAAGTTTTTAAGGTCCCACGACAAACTTGATATAGTAGTGGGATTTCTTTTTACAACACTTTTTAAATCGTTTTAAATTGTTGTAATTCTACAGTTCTCAGTTGTTTCATCAAGTTTCAGTAATATTTTTTATTCTTCATCTTTCGTGAGGTGCAAGACGACCATCATGAATAAAAATCTACATTCCGTCTATTGCCCGTTTGAAGCGATTTTAATCACACCTAAGACTATAGCAGAACACAAAATAATTAGCATAGATTTAGAAGAATTAAACATTTCACTTAAAAAAATTTGTGCACTTGAAATAAACGAAAGATTTAATTACTATATTTAGATGACCAAAACACAGTAGTTGCATTAAAAATCGTGGCAAAGAGTTTTACTTATGTAGACGCAATCCTAAGAATAAGAATAAGTACGAATCTATGTGTTGTCTTGCAGAGTTCCGTTACTTTTCTTATTCTTCTAACCTCCAAAGTCTTTCGGGTACTTACGTATTAGACCACATTTTTGGTAATACTTCACTGCGTTCACTTTCGAAGAAAGTACGTTCCCAATTTTAATCATTTTTTCACAACAGAATAAGAGAATAATAATACAATAGAATTAACCAATTAAAATAATATTATCTTCGATCCATGTTATTGTGCTTGAACATGTGCGAGAAAAGTACAAACTATAAAAGAAGAGTAATTTTCGAGCATGCGCTAGCAAAATTAGTGCGTTTGAATAAGTGCAGGAATGATATTCCTTTATTGGTGGTAAATCGAGCCAATTGGCGACGTTATTCCATTCGATGTTATAATACTTTATACGTATTGCACTACTTATCACACCATAGATATTTATCAATTTATTAATACATTTGTTGGTTCTTTGCATCAAAATTACAATTATTTTTGAGGAGAATATTTTTAAAAGTATTCCTTAAAAAAAGTAAATTTGAGCGACTCGGTTTGCGTTAGTTTTCTTTCAGTACAGTACTTTTTCGAATTAATTGGGACAAACACGAACATTTTTACAAATGTTGTTTAATTAGTATAGTTCAACTTACATGCATGGTATAGCAATGTAATACAAAATATGTCCTCCTCTAGCGTGAATGAGATACTGTATACGGTTTGGCATAGATTCCATTAAATTAGAACATACATTTTTCATCTCGTCATCACGAAAACAAACTTGTATAACATTCTCAATCGTTGTTTTCTTTGTAGGGTAATCGATTTTACTCTCACGCGTCACTTTACAATGGTCCACAAATTTTCAAAGGGCCAGTCAATTACCAGGCCATTCCAAAATCCTTATTTTCTGTTTTTGAGAAACAATTCGTTGTGTTAGCTTAGAAGTATGGATGGAGCAAGATCTTGTTGAAAGATACGAACACCTCCAGCGAACGTTTGCATCATATGCACAGTTTTACTTTCTATTATAAAAACGTATTGTTTAGAGTTCATCATCCCCCTTCAGCTGATACTAAACTGCCAGGTCCTGTAGAAATAAAAACATCTGTTTCTGAGGGTGCTTAACTGTTTGAATAAGATGTTCTCTGCCACTTCACATGACAAATCTTGGTCCAAACCCTTGAACAAAAAAATGCGTTTCGTCGCTGAATACAAGCTTCTTCCAATCTTATGCAGGCCGGGATTGATATTTCCTGGTCCAATCCAATAGTTTTTTCTTCATTGCAGGTGTTAAAAAACTGTTTATCGATTGGTTTTCTTGCAAATCTCCCAGTTTTAATAAGGCTTCGTCAAACTGTCGATGAATCAACACTCACACCAGTAGTTAATAATTCTCTCTGTACATCTCTACATTTTTTGTAAGGATGCATTGTACTATTTCCTGCAAGAAACTTGTCTGTTGCGTTTGCGTCCACATTTATGCCTCCATTTGGGAGACACGGTCCCAAAATTATTTTGCTGATTAATAATCCTAGAAACACTGGATTTTCCAATTCCAACTGCTGTAGCAATGTCCCTCACAGTCATAGAAGTATGCTGACTAAAGGTAACTAGTTTTTTTCATTGATATAAAATTATTTTATAAAAAATATCCCATACATATGATATAATATTTTCAATTTTTATTGGGGAATCAATATTATCTGCAAGATTTTCACGCAATTTTTCCTTCTAATTCAGAAATTAAATTTTCAAATTTTATTTTCCCCACTACGCTGCTTCGAAGTTCAACTGATTCCATTTCTAAATTATCAATACCTAGCCACATAAATTCGGTTAACTCCATCGTTTCAAACTCTATGTTGTATGGATGTAAAATAAAGTGAAATGTATTTTCCAAACTGTTAAATTGATTGAATCTCTCTCTAAATTCTTGTTTTATTTCCAACATATTCATTACATATTTTTTAATTGCATTTTCTTAAATGTTAACAGTGTTTTAAAAAATTATTGTTGTTTGAAAATGTTTTTGTAATTGAAGGAAATATTTCATGATTTTAATTTCCGAATCCTTAGCAAAGATGTCAAGTTTCGTCATAAATATTTTAATATTTTGAAACATTGTTAAAACAATTAATCCGTGTTTTTTATTCAGTTCATTAAAATTCTGATTGATGTCTCACCAAAACATTTAATCAGTTGATTAATGTATATTGGAAAATTCATCGACATGTTGTCTGTTTCAATGAAAAAGATCTTAATTTCTTCTAATAACGTTACAAAGCGATGAAGGACTTGACCGAAACTAAGCCATAGTACGTTAATGTATGTGAAAATCCCTGAATATTGACATTCAATTTCTCTAAGAATTGCACAAATTGCCTTTTATAAAGAGCTCCCGAGTTTATATATATATAAAGTTGGTTATTTTTATTACAACTGGCATTACACAGGAAAATGTTTTTAAACCATGCTTCGCAAATAAAACTTGTGGGTGTATTATTCAATAAAATTCATTCAAAGAATGTGAAATATTTTGCTTAAGATAGTGAATAACTCCAATACATTTCCCTACTATACTAGGTGCACCATCTGTTGTTACAGAAACTGTTTTTTGATGGTCAATATCCATTTCTTTAAATGCAATATTAAATTTTGCAAAAATATCAAGACTGGTACACTTTCTTTTCAACGTTATTACTTCATTAACTCTTCTTTCATTATATTTCCAAACTTACACCGACCCAAAACTGCAAATTGTGCATAACCATTTATATTATTAATCTCATCTAATGCATAATTTAAGGCGTTGTGTATTTGAGCGAAAAAATATTTTTTTCCCAATTCTATTACTAATTATATTGCGACTCATAGGAAACTCATTTATACGCTTTATAATCAAGTATTTTTCTTTAAAATCAGCAAACCATGTAGAACTACATTCTAAAAAGGCTTTTTTAACACGCTTTTATGTTTCACTTGCATGTAACGGAATCTTAGAACTCGATTTTTACCCACTTAAAAAGATCGGATTCATTCGAAATTTCGCACACTTGTCAAGGACCGATGACAATACAAAAATTTCATAATTTTGTTCCATTGTCCTTTTCACGATCGTCAGGAATAAGGATAATCAGATTTGGCGACAAATCCATATATCACGTCCAGATTTGGCGACAAATCCATATATCATTTTTAAATTTGGCGACTAGTTCCATATACCATTTTCAGACATGGCGACTAATTTCCTACATCATTTCCAGATTTGGCGACTAAAAGAATAAGGTGTAACCCTAAAGTATTTTGAATTTAACGCTAATTATATATCCAAATATAAAATACACTTGCGGTTAAAAGAAATAAAACAAACAAAAGAAGTGTTCTGTATCTGAGAAAGTGGAGGGTGGGTGTGTGTTAGCAATTTCTAACCATAATATAAACATTTTTCTGAAAATGAAAATAAAAAAAAAGGCTCGAGCATGTGAGAAAAAAAATAATTTGCGTTCTAACTGCTAAATATTTTTTATTTTTATAAAGCAATACGCTTAGAAATGATGATACGAATTAACATGAAAGAAGCACGTTTAAAAGGTGAAAAAACGATTGACACTTAATATTACCATGTTTTTAATAACTCCCTTTCTTTAATGTCTAACCAGGTGGAATTTTGTAATTGATTTTAAACTGTGTGACTTTCCGAGGAGCTAGAGATTTGAAATTCGGACTATAGCTCGAAAGTGGAAATGCATGAAAATGTAAAAAAAAAGAAAACAAAAAGGAGGAATTTACAATATTTAATCCGTAAAAAAACATGATACATTAAAATTTTTTGTAATTCGAACTTTTTCTTCTTTACACACTTTTATTTGTTTGACCTGTTCAAAAGGGACGGGACCTAATATAACGATCCGAGGCCACGTAAACGGAGAGAATAAATACACTTCAGACCCGTTAATTAATATCCATTGAAGAGCAAGACTAATTCCACAGCCACGTAATTCCAGCTTCAAATATCAAACTCAAGGATAAATTCAACAATGAATAAATGATAGTTTAAAAAACTAAAAAACACGCTTTTATTGTAGTTCGAACTAAAAAATGAAAAATAAATTATAGTTTGAAAAAAAAAAACTAAAAAACACGCTTTTATACTGAATCGAACTAAAAAGTAAAAAAATAATTCTTAATAAAGAATAAAATGATTAACGAGAAAATGAATGTCATTGGGGTAAAATCGTAGAGCGTTCTATAAATGGTATCATTGTTATAATTTCTAACTTCTATTCCGAAAAGCTAAATTAGTGTAAAAATGTAGTACAAAGCACCCCACGCTTTTACCACAATGACATTCATTTTCTCGTTAATCATTTTATTCTTTATTAAGAATTATTTTTTTACTTTTTAGTTCGATTCAGTATAAAAGCGTGTTTTTTAGTTTTTTTTCGAACTATATTTACAAATTATTTTTCTGAAAGAGGTTTCCTGTTGCGAACAATGCAATGGGCAACTTTGAAACTAGCAGCTGTAATGTTATTTTTTGGAACCAAAAAACTTTTTTTAAACACTGCTTTGAGAAAAATTCTCTCTTTTTTTCGTTTGTAAGAATATGTTTTTCTTTCTTCATCTGTTGACTTGCCGAGATTAGAATGTAAGGTTTAAAAATGTCTTTTTCATTATATGTACGCGCAGTCACTTTTTCATTACAAATTATAAGTATAACCATTTTATTCATTTCAATGCCGTTGTATTTATCAAACCATTCAGCTTGATATGACCTGGAACTAGTATGGCTTGCTTTTAATTTTTTAACCGTCGACATAGTACAGGGATACAATTAAAAATATTTACATTTAGAATACAATAATTCGAGAAGAAATTTTGTATTAACATACCTATATATATATATATATAATACGCATACACATTACTTTTAAATGCGTTCGAAATGTAAGTTCAACGCTGGTACTAATTGGTGGAAGCGCCTTAAATTGCGAGCCAAAAATTGCTATTATCGAGAATAAGAGACGTGTGCATGGCTCCCATTGGCATCTCACAAGGTGAAACAGTGAGGGGACGATACAAGTGTGCTACGGAAGTCTCTTTTTACAAACATAACTGAACACAACCTTACAAAAGTGCATTTCATCCGAAGAAAGTGCTTTAAATATGGTTATTTGCTTTGGTTTGTCGATTTTTTACAACAAACAAAATGTGAGAAAAGTGTTACAATTTATTTGATATTTTGTAAGCACTTTTGCTTTATTTCAAGTGCTACATATTTTCATATACATTTGTTGTCATTTGCGTAGCTTTGGAACTGTAATGATAAAACTGAAGGTTATAGACAGAATTTTAAATTGATTTTGTGTCAATGTAGTGCTTGAAAAATACAAAGAGAACAAAAATAATCCACATAAGTTAGAAGAACTAAATAAACCGACGGAAACAAACAAGTGGTTGCCCAGCAATCGTGGGTCAGTTAAAAAGCTTGCGTGGGTCAGTTGCTGACCCACGGGTCATAAGTTCGCCATCACTGCAGGGAATGAAAATACGGAGGCGGCGCTCGAACGCAAAGCCATTCGACTTCATTAGAGCAATACCCAGTAAAGTTACGAAAGCTTTTGAAATCCGAAAGCAGATTCTCGTTCCCCACACCGAGAAGCACTCGGTGCCCCTTTCGATGCCCCTACTCCTGTAAGTTTAATCCCTGAAAGGGAACATTATGGTAGTCCGGCATTATCCAGAAAAGTTAAGGGAGTTTCTAAAATCGGATTTCAGATTCTTGTTCCTCACCCAGAAAAACACCAGGAAAGCATTTCTTACACCTCAAGAATTTTAAAGCAATCCCTGCCACTGTTCGCGTAAAATACGTTCGTCTGGCATTATTTGACGTAGAAATGGGATTATCTTTGTATTGAGATTATTCGGATCAGCAGTCCCGAACTATGTCCAAGACCCATTTTTTGCGTCTCTACGTTGGCAAGTTAGGCTGATGTTGCTGTCCGCGAATATTTCGGTCCTTCGGCATTATCTGGCAAAGTTACAGGAATTTCTAAAATTCTATTTCAGATTTTCGTTCACTATCTCAAATAACACGCACTTTTTCTACGCCAAGACTTTAACGATAAGCTCCTGGTTATTGTTTGCGTAATAGACGTCGTCCAGAATTATCCGACAAAGTTACAGTAATTTCTCAGATTGGATATCAGATTCGGATTATCCGTTTAGAAATACGCCAGGGACCAAGTTTTCACGATCCAAGGCTTTTAAGGTAAGCCCCTTCCGCAGTGTGTCTAAAATGCAGTCGACCGGCATTATCCGGCAAAGTCATGGTTTTTTTTTGGAAAGTAATTCGGAAATCGGATTCCACACCCCGAAATACACCGGACACTTATTTTTCGTGCATCTTGTTTTTTATATCTGCTTTCCCAGACACATAAGCAATGCGACATTTTGAGAATTTTCCCGTTTTCTGGATTCTTCACATTTCCAGCAATAAAAAAACTATGGCGTGATTAATTGAAATAAAAACAGTTCTATGTTTTACGTTGGACGAAATGACACACAGTATGCAAAATTATATTATGATCGGTTGAGTAGTTTCGGAGTCCATCGCGGACAAACACTGCGACACGTAATTTTTATAAATAAAGATATATTTCGAATTTAAAATAAATGGCTGTGAAATTCTACGGTTATAATGGCAAAAAATATATTTTTATTTTATATCTCCATTACAAGCCCTACTAAATAATAAAAAAAAATATTTTATGTGCATGTCAACAGATTGAGCTGGTGCAGCTTAAACAAAAACGTGGTCTTCCACCATTAAACCTCACACTCACACGCCAACAGATATAGCATATTTCCTGCATTTTTAATACACTTTTGTGTTTCACTTGTATGTAATGGAGTCTTGGAACTCGATTTTTACCCACTTTAAAAGATCAGATTCATTCGAAATTTTGCACTCTTGTCAAGGATCAATGACAATACAATAATTTCATAATTTTGTTCCATTGTCCAGATCAGAACATCAGGAATAACGATTTTCAGATTTGGTGACTAATTCCATAAACCACTTCCAGATTTGGCGACTCAAAGATTAAGATGCAACCCTAAAAAACGAATACACTTGTGGAAAAGAAATAAAACAAACAAAAAGTGTTCTTTATGTGAGAAAGGGTAGGTTGGGTGCGTCAGCTATTTCTTACTATAATATAAACAATTGTCTACAAACAATTGGCGTGAAAGAGGTCCACCCAGGGTCTTTAGAGAGTCTGCAAGAAAGTTGACGAGGATCTTTGATCGACCTTCTGCATCATCTTCCAGATCAGCTTTTATTTTTCTTCATCCAAAGCATGCGATGGATGTTGCAGGTAGCCGCACCCCAAGGACCAAGGGTGAGGAACCATAATGATCTTTAAATGACGGAGTGCTGGAGTCTGAGGAGTAATGACTTGAGTGAATTGACTTTGGACGATACCAGCGAAAGGGGTTGAGGGGACAGTCACATCCGGGAGCCGATCACTACAAGATCTTCAAACTTAAACCGGACTAGAATTTTTCTCCGGAGAAAGGCTGTGAAGAGTAAACATTTTTAATGAATTTAATGTTTTGTTATTAATTTGGAATAAAATGCCGTTTGGCAAAAAGCTGTGTGAACCCTCTCATTAGCAAGTAATGAAGTAATCTTAGTCACAGTAAGTCGTTGCAGTACCAAGAAGGAACCCATTTAAAAAAAAACATGTTAAATTATTTGAGAAATGACTATGCAAAAATGACTGTCGCGCAATTTGTTTCAAAAATTTAGTATCGATTTTATTTATTATTTATTTATTATTTTTTGCAAAATGATGCAATACGATTTTGAATTCTTCAAATGAATCGACTTAAATAAATGTTCTAGATTTTTGTTCTTTCTTTCTGATCACAACCATCTTTCTAAGGTTTTACTGTTTATTTCTTTTTATTGCGAATTTTTAATTTTTGTTTTCATCTTTTGTTCTACAAGGTTTTGAATGAGGTCTATTCGTGAGAAATCTTACAATAAAAATTTCAGGAACAGTTGAGTGATGACTCAACAAAGGTACCAGTTTTCTTAAAATTAATGTTTAAAATCACCGCTTTTTTAAGTTAAAGTTAGTTATAAAAATTACTAACCAAAATAAATTAACCAAAATTAATCAATCAAATTCAAAACTCAAACACCTACATTCGAATTTCTTCAAACTTTTTAAAAAAGCTGTTAAGCCAAAAAACTATTTTCAATTCCGTTTACTGCGGCCTTTTAATTGAGAGACGCGCAGTTTTAGGCAAAAGAAAATGAAACTAATCACCGAAACCGAAAAACTTGAATTGCAAGGTTATTCCTTCTCGACTGTGCACCCGACGGTTGTGCTCATCCATGGCCGAGATCGGCTTTATGAAAAATCTTACTCCTAATACAAGGGTACTCAACCTTTTTTTTCCGCCGGCCACAAACATATAACAATTATTTCACGTGGGCCGCAACATGAAAATTAGTGGGAAGGGGGGGGGCACTATAAGATCAAGGACGCTTAAAATGCGGAAAATTGATCAAATGGGGTAATTTCAATTTCCTTTCATCAATGATCCCAAGCACTTTGTTTGCATTCTACTATCATAAAACAAAACTACCATGCACTTTGATAATTTGATTTTTTTTTGACAAAGCCTCACTTCTTTTTATTTCAGATATTAATCTGTCAGTGCAGGATGGTAGCAAAGAGTTTTTACTGATTTCCAGACTGAAATCAGTATTATTGGCTTAAAATTTGTTCAGACTTGCTTGTGCATTTTTGTTTCGAATTTATTTTAATACTTTTGATTTTACTAAAAAGAATATCAGAATAAATAACTGAATTTATCAAAGAGTACATCGGAAGCATTTAAGAAGCACTCTAACAATTTTTGTATCAATTCATATGTTTATATTTAACAATTTCGTATGTTCATCAATATACACTGGTGTGCAAAAATTAAGGACGAAGTCGAAAAATTAGCATATCAGCTGAACGAAGAGGCAGAGCGGACAGAAAGACCAATCAGGAGATTAAGTGAGGTGATGTACGGTAGCACATGCGCAGATATGCAGGTAAACGTAATGGGGGAGTGTCTGAGTAGTAAAGCATGTTGTCGGTGTAAGATTAGTATTTCTGGCAAAGAGATTGCACACCGTATAGCAGTTAAAATCACACCGAGTTGCTGCCTCACCGAGAAATGGCGAATAATCAATCTGTTAGACGACATCTGGATGCTTTTACCCGAGGTCGAATCATTGGGAAGTTGGAGGAAGGTCGCAGTGTGACAAGTGTGGCTGCAGAGTTCGGAATTGCTCACAGCATCGTTTCACGACTTTGGAGACAATTTCAAACTACAGGAACAGCTATCCGGGGGTTCAGTAGTGGTCGTCCACGAGGAACCACACCCGCAGATGACCGGTATATTGCCTTACAGGCCAGAAGAAACAGGCGGCAGACAGCGGGAGAAATCGCTAGACACACGACACAGGCGACTGGACGACCGATATCGCGTTTTACCGTGGCCAGAAGACTGCACGGTGGTGGTCTGTTTGCACGATGCCCTGTACGGTGTGTACCTCTAACGCCTGCCCATCGGAGAAGGTGTTCTCTGTAGTGCCGGGAATACCGGAAATGGAGAGACAATGAATGGGGACGAGTACTCTTTACAGATGAGAGCAGATTCAGTCTGAGTAGCGATTCTCATCGCATACTCATCTGGAGAGAGCGGGGAAGCTGCAATCATCCCTCGAACATCACTGAAAGGGACAGGTATGGAGGTGGCGGTGTTCTCGTTTGGGGAGGCATCATGCTTGGTAGTCGTACAGACCTTCACATCTTCGACGCAGGTTCAGTCAACGGGACCCGTTATTGTAACGAGATTCTTCTTCCATATGTGCGTCTTTTTAGAGGTGCTATGGGTCCGCAGTTCCTTTTCATGGACGACAATGCACCATGTCATCGCACAGTAGCTGCCGAACAGCTCTTAGAGAGTGAGGATATTGAACGTATGGATTGGCCGGCACGATCTCCGGATCTCAATCCCATCGAGCATGTATGGGATTTTCTAGGCAGACGCTTGGCAGCTCGTACCTTACCACCAGTAACGATTCCGGAGCTTCGATTGGCGCTGCAAGACGAATGGGCAGCAATGCCTCAACAACTCATTGACACCCTCATTCTCAGCATGGGCAGACGCTGTGAAACCTGCCTAGCAGTCAGGGAGATCATATCCCCTACTAAAAACCGGATATTTCTTACTGGACACCCATCACAGGGATGTTTCGGCCTTCAGTCGCATTGCGCTCCATGCTACTTTTTCAATAAAGCTTCTTTTTATCCCTCTGATTTCTCTTTTAGTAAATGTTGCTTACATTACTCATGTCCTTACGTATTGGGGATCTTACGGTATTAAATGTGTTGATTTGGAATGCTTTTGTACAAAGTTATATTGAAAAAACCGTCTCGTCCTTAATTTTTACACACCAGTGTATATACCAGTAATAAATTTCCCAATATACTTTTGTTATCTCTGCATTTTATAACATTATCACCGACAAAATATTTTAATGCTGTTGCAAAGATTTATTTAAGAAAGCCAATTGATCTCTTCTTGAAAGAAATCCTCAAGAAAAAGAGCAATTGAAAGATTTGTGCTTAGTAGTATAGTGACGAGCAAAATTATATTTTTTAAATATAACATTTTCTAGAAAAATCAAACAAGTTGTTAATATATGTTTGTCTTTCTCTACAAAATAATCAAAACCTCAATCGTCTTGAAACAGCATATATTCATTAAATATTTTTCGCATGGAAAAAATGAAGGTTAATTAAAAATTAGTTTCATCCATAAAATAGTCTCTATTCCACTGTTAGTTGTTATCACTAACCGTTACAATTACAAAAAGAAAATAAAGTTAGCCCGCAATTTGTACCAGCACGAAATGCATAGCAAAAGTGATAGATTTGATTGCTTGATTGATATGCTCGAGTGATAGAATTCCTTGCTAAAACTTTTAAGGCATTGTTATTAAATAAATGAATTTGTTAGTGCAATGGGCCATGACCGGACCACTCAGAAAAGCTCGTTGGGCCACATGCGACCTGCGGGTCCCAGGTTGAGTATCGCGGCCTTAATACATTCAAAAACTTTTAAAGAGAAATTTTGTTTCAAAAGCAAAATTTGTTACATATTAGCATTAACATAAAGGAAAACTTATGTATTTTATTAAATTGCATGTTTCTTATTAAAAGAAAACTTTTAAGAAAAAATAAAATAAAAAATTTTAAAAAATGGGTTTCAGACAGGTATATGAGTGTTCTGTAGATAACATACATTCTTTGAGAAACTATTTTCTCAAAAGAATAGACACAAAATGAAAACTGAAAGATAAAACAACTAGTGAAGCAAGTTTGTAATACATGATCAGAGAACAAATAGTAACGAATTGATAACCATTGTAACTTCCGTGGTTTATCTTAACGCTATTTGAATGCATTTCCCGTACAATTTAACTAGGTTCCCTCAATAACTTTCTGGATAAATATCTTTTAAAGAAAACTAAAATTAAAATAAACTAGACAGTTAAACAATACAATCATTTATAATTAAAACAATTTTATCTCTTAAAAATCAGCAATTTAAGTATCAAAAAACGAAAGCATATCATCGCTTTAACTAAAAAAAAGTTAAATTGCGCAGTGAAATGTATTGCAATGTAGAACGAGTCAGATAATGATCAAATGACGAAATGGAAAAATGTGACAGGATTGTATTAGTATAGACAAAAAAAAAAAAAAAAAATATATATTTTAAGAGGTCAGAATAATAATTTTTATACACCCATATGTATACAGTGAAAATCGTTTAACACGAAACTGAGGGGACTGAAATATTTTTCTGTGTAAATAAAATTTCGTGTTAAGGAATATTGCAAAAAAAAAAAAAAAAAAAAAAATCAACAACACATTAAGTTTATTAGTGCGCATTTTATTAGCATAGATTTGTATATGTGCATGTATTTAATAAAAATGAATGAAGCAAAAACATTTACAAGAAATTTAATACAAAATTTTAAAAAACAAAACATTTGAGTTTTTGGAAAAAAAAATTGATATTTTACTTTACATTGCCTTTTTTAGTATCAAATTGTCCACATTTGTTCGTTGTCCATTTTGTTATTCAGCTCACCAATGGAATCTACGTCTAAATAACTGCTCATACCTTTGTTCATGATGCTCCTCGTTTCGTATGTTTTTGTGTGGCGTTTGTAGGGATGGAGGGTGAAAGTAGCTTAGATAAGCAAAATTGGCTCGTGTCACAAGCTATTTCGAGGATATTTCAAAGCCAAGTTAGCCTCCTTTCTACGAAACATGTGAAATTGCTTTTCTTTTATTTCATACCCCTCTTAAATCTCGCCTGCGTGGTTGAAGTTTTTCCGTATTTTGTTCATTCCCAGAAGGGAAATCTTTAACTGTACTATTCATGGTTGGAACCAGAATAAAACCAATTGGATTGTCCCCCCTGACCACATTGGTATCAGTGTTCTCATCCTAAAGGCTCCCTGGCCCACGGTTTTAATAGACAGGAATAAACTATTCTAGCCCGCTTTCGAAGTGGTCACCTTAAATCAATGAAGTTTTCCGAAGGATCCAAGAGCTTTGAAATGTGTACCAACTGTTCTTCTGAGCCGGCCTCGCCTGCTCACATCCTCGAATACCTTGGGCTCACCAAGCAGGATTTAGCTGATGATCCCTTGCTGGTGTTGGATTTTCTGAGAGTGTACGACGTCATGGACCTGGTCTAGCACTGCTGGCCAATGCGGGCATGCAACAACAACAGGGAAATCTTTTCGTGTTAAGCGATTTTCGTTTTGTGTTAAGTAAATGCATCGTAGTTTGTCAGGACCGTTGTATTGTTCCGTGTTAACCGATATTTCGTCTTAAGCGTTTTCGCGTTAAACCTATTTTACTGTAGTCTTTTTATGAAAGGAAACTTTTATTCGCTGGTTCTTTCAAAAGTAACACTTTGTGACGGGTCTATCCGCGTCAATCTTCTATTAACCCTCTTGGGTAACTTTGGGGCCAGCAATTATTCTATTTCACAGCCTCCTCGGGAAAAACACGAGATAGTAATATGCTAATGAATTCGACTATATAAAGCCTAGATTTAGTAAGAAAGTAGAAGGAGAAGGAATTGCCAAACTTGGTCGTAAGTATCAACCACGGATCTCTCCAGCGAGCTTAGCACGTATTAGATAGTAATTGATATTGTTAATCATTGAAATAATCAAAGGGATTATAGTTAGTATCGACCTGAAGTTAGTAAGCACTCGTCTCCTTTGTCAATTCTGATAGTTGAGATTATTTAGTGGGAATATTAGATTTAAAGGTTAGAATTGAATGTTAGAGTTGTGTATCAGGATTAATCTAGGGAATTGAATAATCACTCCAGGGTTTCTACTTATAGTGTAACTTGTTAATTGTATTTGTGTGTTGTTAATAAATATTTGTAATTATGGCTTTCGTTGGTGATAATATGTTTCCTTCCACACCAGGCATGCCGGGCAATGTGAATCCAGTCCAAGATAGGACTGGGACACGACAACTTTTCATTACTTCAGTCATTTTAGCTAAAATTGATGTAATGATTAGTTGGTAATTTACTTATAAATTTTTACAATATTCTAATTACATGGTTTTATTTTCCCATTCTTACATTTCATTAAACTTACTTAGCTCGGAACAGTTTTCCATCCTGTTAAATGTTAGTTTAGTTTTCCCAAAAGAACTTATTTTTGAACATTTTTTACACGGAGAGGAATTTTTGAGACATTGACTTTGGTATTAATTAAGCCTTTCTTTCGAATAACTTTCATATTCTGTAACACATTTTAAATGTTATCATAAACTTCGAACGTAACAAAATTCATTGAATTTCTTATGTTCTTTTTTAACATCTGTCAATGATAAAGCAGTTTGGTTTTTTTTCAACGATAAAAAACTGTATTAAACTGATTTTCAAGTAAAGACATTTTTTTTTTAAACTCATGAAAATCTTTGTGAACTGAATGTTAAATATAAAAGAAATTACGCAAATGATAATTGTGTATGTTTTTGGCTTTTTGAAACATGAGAATAACAATAGATAATATAAATAAATTTTTATTTTTATTTAATGATATTTATGAATATTTATATTTAGATTGATATCCTTTGTAGATTTGAATTATATTTTACAGAACAAAAACAAAAACTGCACTTATTTCAGAGTTGCCGTATGAAATTTTATTTGGATGGAAAATAATACTTATATAATACTTATTGATTTATTTTTAATAATTAATTGATAAGAAATTTCATAAGTAATACTTTCCATCCAAATTCAATTTTGTGTGGCAACAAATCGAGAATAGTATTATTTTTTTGACAAAAGAAAAAAAAAACTTGATTGTGATGGTAATGATTTTAATATTCTTTAACACATTAAAAAAGCAGGTAAGAATTTTAATAAAATAATGCATGTCTTTAAAACTGTTTTTCGTTTGCTTTTAGAGAATATAATCCAAACTGAGAACAGAGAAATATTCTTCAACACACTCATTATACTTCACCAATAAATGCAGGCTAATATATTTTATTATATATTTGTGTTTAAATAAACTACTTTTTCTCCATAAGTTATCAAATTTTTTTGAATAAGTTTGTTGAAAAATTAATAAATTCTCTAAAAGACAGTCTTGAAGTGAAAAGTGGAATATTTATTGAATGTTTTTGAATTATTATTCCTTCAGAATAACAAGTTTGCGAGGTTTTCGCAGTAAATATATAAATATCACTCCAGAATCAATTCCAAAATAGTATTTTATTTACAACACTCTTAATATTAAAAAAAAAACAATTTCTTTTTTTCTTTCTGAATTTTTTTGTTTCCAAACACCAATAAACCAATAATCACTAAATATGAACTACATTTTTCAGTTAAAATTAAATCGTCTGGAATGCACATTAGGAAAAGGTTAATATTCGCTAAATATGAATCATAGTTCCATTTTTAAATAAAGTCGTCTCCTAAGAAAAATTAGAATTATAGATTACATATACATTACACTATTTGATAAACGATCATAATTGTATTTCCTTACAATGAGAGTAGTAGAATTTATATGTACACATACTAGCTTTTACCCGCGGCTCCGCTCGCGTTGATGTCTTTAAATAACTGTCAAAGTCGTAATCATTATCATTAGAAAGTAAATAATATAATATGGTACAACATCCATAACCGATTTTCAACTGCGACTCTGCATAATGTTCCGAATCTACGTCATTATGAAGATGCACTCTCATATTCGTTTTCAGACTGAATTTTTCAACTTTTGCCCATAAGTTTGATGATTTATAGACACTCTGATTTCATCTTCCTCCTATGATATCTGTACTATCTCGTAAATCCTGAAGAGTCTGATTTAGCGCTTCTATAGCTTTCTTGTGAGACATTGCACTTCCATCCCACACTAAAAGCTTACATTGTGGAAGCATCCTGTCTTGAGAGCTATTTTTTCTGAAATTTCAGATGAGTGAATCTTCAAATGCAAGATTAAACGATAATTTTAAAACGGAATGTGCAGTATGACCGTTGGTCAGTAAAATCGCGGCTATACCAGAAGAAGTCATAGCAACTGCTATCTTCTGGGTTTTTCTGATAGTCATTAATAATAAGTTTAGCTAAAACCTTTTTCCGGTTCCTCCAGGGCGTCGAGAAAAAAAGAGTGCACCACTGCCGGTTCTATTTGCGTAACACTTCATGGAAAACGTGACTTTGTTCTGAAGTTAATTAAGGGATAAATTCTGTTATTTGATGTTGCAATGCTATAAAATCGTAGTTTAATTCTCAAGCAATTTCATTATCGAAGCCATTTCCGTTGACACATCTAGGACGAATCATTCCAAAATCATGTAGCTTTTTCCCAACCATTCTGAAAACCTTGATTGCGTTTCGTAGTAGATGTGTTCATTGAAAGGCATATTTGCTTGTAATTGACGCAATCGTCGCTAAATATCTTCCACCATGTAGTCTTTGTACTTATTTCAAAAGGTTTGAGGATTAGAAAGACCGAAGATGAAATAAGTATTGCGTAAAGCTCCCTGATTGAATTATTTGGCGAGTGACATTGTATGGCTTCCTCCATAGTAATATCTAGTATATATCTTCAAAGTAATACCTCCATGTAAAATATCTGGTCTCACAAGTGAAAAATTTTGTGCAAAATATGAATATTGTATAATTAATTAGATTAAGAAAATTCAAAGTAATAAATAGTCGATAATTCAAAACTTTTTATGAAACTGTCAATTAATATTACCATAGAATTTTCAATATCACGCGAGCGCAATTCGCTAAAACTTTATTTCGTTTCCCTCTTTAAAAAGTGGGAGAAAATTTGCATTAAAATACCTGGGATTGTCGGAATAGAGAACTTCTTAGCCAACTTGGCGATATTTCTCAAAGTTTGAGTTTGACATTTAACAATCGTAACGTAATAAATGTTAGACGTTTAATGAAAAACCATTTAAAAAATTGCTTTTTGTAAAGATGCTAAATTACACTATTTTTCAGTTATTGGTTACAAATGTGAGAAAATTTTTATTAAAATTTCCATTATTGACCACAAATGCGTAATTTTACGCCAACTTGGCGGAGTGTAAGCAACGTCCCACGGTTTTACCCTCGTAGTTCCCGTTCCCGTAAGAATATGGAGATAAAATATAGCCTATGTTACTCGCTGATAATGTAGCTTTCCATTGGTGAAATAATTTTTAAAATCGCATCAGCCATTTCCTAGATTAGCCGGAACAAACAGACAAAAATTTTAAAAATTGATTTTTTGATATAAGTACCTTATATACCTTTAAATGCATTTAGTAAAAACATGCTAATTTGAAATTACAAACAGACACTTCAATTTTATTTATTTGTATAGATATCTCAATAAAAAGTATTTCCAGTTCAGGTTCTACTCTTTGAAGGATCTAACTGCGTTCGGAATTGTGATTTTAAAAAACGTATCAATGAATACTTTTTTATATAAATATTTAGAGTCACTTGAATTAGAATATGCATATAAAATTATTTTAAGAATATTATTGCAATAAAAACTATTTAAATATAATATTTTGGAAAAATGAAGAATGAGTAAGTTAGGTATTTTGAAAAATTCACATTATATTTCCAGAGTTAACACTTTTTGAAATCATAAACCAAGTTTTTTGTTAAAATTTCTCTACTCTGATGTATTAAAATGCAATGGGAGTTAGAAATGTTCGTGCACTTGCAATTTACTATAAAATGTAATCTTTTCAACTAATAAAAATCAGCATATCGGAATTGTAATTTTTCACAATATCTGCAACTTATTCTTATGCAAATAAAGTAATCAATTTTTAAAGCGTATAGTATATCTATTATTTCAAAAAATTAATAATATAAAAACTACTAAAAAATTATGCGACAAAAGTCTTCGTACACTTAAAAAATCTCAATGTAGCTTTAAATATTGTGTTTCTTTTTTAATTTAGTAATTTATAAGACATCTTTTGGCTTTCACAACAACTTTTAAATGTCTTGGTACAGATTTCATCACTTTTTTTGTGTATATAATTTCTAAATCGATATTCTTGCATTCTTATGTGATTATTGTTTTTACTTCACGTTTTGTTTTTATAAATCATGTTTTCTTTTGTTAAAATTCATATTATGTTAATTATTATTCATTTAAATTCATATATGCTCTACTGGGCTTAAATCAGGTGATTTAGGAAATATTTTCAGAATTCGGCGCCAATTATAAAGACACCAACGGCGTACAACGAGAGCAGTGCACTTGGCGCCATTACCTTGTTAAGGCGATATGGTACCCTAAAAATCTTCAAACTGTCGAAAAATTTTTTATTAGCTTATTTGATACCAGAATCTTTATAAACATGCCAGCAAAATTTCAAAGCTTTACCTGCATTTTTCATTAAGCAATGGAGGAATGTTTGATGCTAAACAGCAACTACCACGCCTACATTTCAGATTATCTGCTAGAAAAGAGCCTGATAAAAATGAATTAATTATATTTTTCTAATGCGCATCAATGATATTGACATTATATATGCAGTAATAAACCATTTTAAGAAAGAATTGTGCAATCCATGCAAAAATTCTAGTTTGTGAATTATTTACTGGAAGATCAAATGGATTTGTTCAAGATTTAAAAGTTGTGCGTGCTTTTTATGATATTATTATGAAGGAAATTAAAACTTCAAAACGGATTCTCCCAAAGCACAGATACTAAATCTCATTTTGATAACACAGATAATTAAAAATCTAATTTTCAAGAATAGAAAAACTCTCCCATTTTTATATATGTATTTGTTTTTGGTGATATATATATATCCCATGTGCGTGAGATTCAACACTTTTTTATTATTAAAATATTTTAAGATGTTTATTTAAACAAATGCACATATACAGTTCTTAGATTTTGATGTATTTTACCTATAAATTATTTGATTTTGCTTTCATTCGTGTACAATATTTAACATGCGAAGGCTTTTAAAATCATGGAAATAAAAAATAAAGGCATACACATCTTTTGTATATGTTGTGCATTAGCTCTGAAGTGTGTGTATTTATTTTTTTATAATTATTAAGATAAAGTTTTATGAAATATTGATCTTTCATTCCTTTTTTTTATATATTCATTATGGCAGTATACTGTTTAATTGTTCAACATTTGTGCAATTTTTTATGGTAAGTAGTTTTAAATAAGTTAATTAACATTTCATAAAAGTTTCAGGCTATTCTATGAATATTATATCATGCTATTCATGGAATGAAAACTTCAAACTTATATTTCTCCATGTTGAATTTTTGTACATATACCTGTTATTCAAAACCCTAAGGCTTTTTTGATAATTGAAGTATGGGTTTGAAATTTTTTATACATGTTCTGAAATGTATGTTTTGTAAAACTGTGCATGGAATTAGCTCTAACATGTTTAGTACATTTTCTAAAAAATTTCAAAATCAAAATGAATGTTTTTTTTGGAATTTTCGGAAGTTAAACTATAAAAAGTTAATAAAAAATTAAAGAGCAGCAGCAGAAAAAAACCCATGCAAAGTTTTATGTAGTATATTATAAGATACTTGGAAAAATATTTTGAAGAAAAGAGACATATTTAAAAAAGCTTTAAGGATTTAAAAAATGCTTAAAAAAGCTAAAAAAATTTTAATTTTACAAACACTTTGCAACAAATTAAAATTTTTTCGTATGGAATTATTATTAAATATTAACCTTTATGAAATACAATTAAAACCAAATATCAAATATTAAAAATAAAAAAAATTTTGAAGATGGTACCGTATTGCCTTAAAATACGAATTTCGTCTCCAATATCCAAATTTTGGGGGTAGATCATTACAAATCGTTATTTAAAATATTTAAAAGAGCAGTGATTCACAATATCATCAAAAAATACCAAATAACTAAATCTTGAAGCAGATTTACTACTCCACACAAAAACTCCTCCACCTTCATGCTTCACTACTCCAACTGGATTCTAGGGATTAAGTTTCAGAAAATTCAACATTGACAGCTAATTGGTTATGACAGAAAATTCAAAGTTTTGGTTCCGACGGGCGTATATTAGTTTGGAGAAGAAAAAATGAGGAATTTTCTCCCAAATTTAGTTGCAACAGTAAATTATAGAGGTGTTTTTATGTGGGGATGTAAACCGACTTCTCTCTCTCTCAGAATTGTAGTTTGGTATTTTTTATGGTACTTAGAATCATGAGTTTTATTTAAATATATTTTAAAGTACAATTTGAAATTATCCACCAAAAATTTGGATATTGGAGATGAATTCATTTTTTAACAAGATAATGACGCCAAATTCACAGCTCTCGATGTGCGCCACTGGTGTCTTTATAACAGCCACCGAATTCTGAAAACACCTTCTAATTCCCCTGATTTAAGCCCAGTAGAGCATATGAAATTAAAAAAAAAGAAAACATAACATATAAAAACAAAACGTGAAGAAAAAACAATAATCCCTGAAGAATGGAGGAATATTGATATAAAAATTATAAAAAAGTGATGAAAATCTATGTCAAGACGTTTAAAAGTTGTTGTGGAAGCTAACAGATGCCCTACTAAATTAAGAAAGAAACATAATATTTAAAGGGGCATTGAGATATTTTTAAGCGTATTAGGACTTTAGTCGCATAATTCCTTACAGTTTTTCATAATTAATTTTTCTAAATAATAGTTATACGACATTTTAAAAATTGATTACAGTGGTGCCTCGCATAACGAACGCCTCGCACAGCGAACGCTGCACACAACGAACTTCCTTTTCTTTCATTTCACGATTCATACAACGAACTTCGCTTCACACAACGAACTTCGCTTCACACAACGAAGTCGCCCACTTCACACGATCACTGCCGATTTATTGCATCCTTCCGCGCAGGCAGTCGTTAGTCACTGAGCAGTACGCTTAACTTACGCACGTGTCGCAGCAATCGTTCATCATTACAACGAAGTCGCCTGATCTTCTACGATCACTGCCGATTAATTGCATCCTCCCGCGCAGGCAGTCGTTAGACTCGTTAGTCACTGCGTAGTACGCTTAACTTACGCACGTATCGCAGCAATCGTTCTTTCATTACGAATTAAATCGCAACACGTATCACGGCAGTCGTCCTTTTAAGATAAACTCAACATTTTTTTTATATGATGGGTTCTAAAAAAAGCAGGAAGGTGATTTCTCTTGAAATGAAACAGGAAATAATTAGAAGGAGTGAATGTGGGGTAAAACAGTGTGACCTCGTCAAAGAGTTTGGCCTCAACAAGACCACCCATTTTCACCATTTTGACAAACAAG
>BMAO01004894.1:129913-144821 GCA_019973975.1 Trichonephila clavata
GTAGTATGCTGTATAAATTGTAACAGAACACAAAGAAAAATGGTCAATAGAAAACATTACTTTCTTCAGGAATACAAATATTTTAAGTTCGGAAAATATAATTAATCCTATAATTAATAAAAAGGCGAAATTCACATAAAAAATCATTTTATGTGAGATTAAATAACACTGAAATTGTCTCTATTTGAAATAACGATTTCAGGTTGAAAAATGGGTGTTTAAGATGATAACTCTCAAAATAGTACGCATTGTGTTTCATTTTCCATTTTTAATATAAAAACATATCTATCGATTCCACTTCTTCTTTCAGATAGTCCTCAACGAATTTCAAAAGGGTTATTTACGTAAATACATTAAAATGAAATGCATTTAACTATATATTGGGAATAACGAGAGAGAGACCCTTGGACCTAATCGAATGGATAAATTGATATTTTGAATTGTGCTGTTTCCTGAAGAATATTATTATCAAACGCCTACTTACGAGTATTTTGTATGGAGTGCAATAACTTTAGATATGGAATAATATCTGATTTCACGAATTATTCGTCTATAACATGTATATCTAACATTTCTCTGAAAAGTTACAGTCAAAAATACTATGAAAGATTCTTATCTTCTTTATTTACAAAGAAAAATTGAAGGATGTCAATAATTTAAGCATTTATATGCAGAGTGCAACTAATCCATCTAGTTTCAGCACTTGACATAAGGAATTTATAATTTTACAATGAAGATTTTATAATATTTAAAAAAAATTATGACACAAAAAGCGACGCAACAAGAAAGAGTTACCAGAAAGGATTACCAGAAAGAGTTACCAGAAAGTATCGGTAGATTTGATGCTTTAAAAATGAAATTTTTTTAATTATCATAGGAACGGAGTGTTTTATTCATGAAATACAGCTACCAGAGCAAATTATTCTTTGGCATATCTCTGCCTATGATGCAAGTGTTTATCCAACTGAAATTGATTCGTGGAGTTGGCAGATGTCCTTCTGCGGGATTGCTTACCATACACGTTCCAATTGGTGAGTTAGATCAACGCGATTCAGGGACGCCATGAGACACCAGCTAATCAGCACCCAAACGCTCTCTAATGGAAAGAAATCTAGCAATCGCGCCGGACAGGGAAGTATTGGAGATGTACGAAGGGCAATAGTAAAAGGCGTGTCGTTTGTGGTTGGGTAGTATCCTGTAGTAATGTAATTCTAGGGGTACCTTCTATCAGAGGAAGAGAGAGAGAGAGAGAGAGAAAACTTACAAAAATGATTTCATTAAAAGGAATATTATCTTTGTTAACGACCACTTTTGTAAACGAAACAAATTGCTTCATTTTAAATATGTTGTCAAACTTTTTGCAGGTTATTTTTATATCTTAAAGAAATACAAATTAATTTTAAATAAATTCATAATTACCTTTTACATACTGTTTCAAAGGAAGGAA
Organism: Trichonephila clavata; assembly: GCA_019973975.1. Lineage (NCBI taxonomy): Eukaryota > Metazoa > Arthropoda > Arachnida > Araneae > Nephilidae > Trichonephila > Trichonephila clavata. Next base: position 131,361 of record BMAO01004894.1, read on the forward strand.
CATTTATCACTTCAGTTGATCTTATTTGCACATATATAAATTTCGGTAGCTGAATAAATAGACTCGATTCAAAACTGCAACAAGCTACTGTTTTTTTTCAAAAGAGGGTAATTTATTCAGGGAAATTTCAACCCTTTTATTTTCATTTAAGCATGTTATAAAATACGAAATGTGTTATAGTTACTTCTGTTTGAGGTTGAAATTTTTATTTAAATTTAAGTGTATTCCATTTCATGAATGTTTCCTATCTTATTTATGGAAAGAAGAAATTATTGACGGAAGTAATTTTGACGCAACAGTGGTTTCTCAATGCGGTATATCTTTATATATAAAATATACATGTCACAGTGTTTGTCCGCAATGGACTCCGAAACTACTCAACCGATCATAATATAATTTTGCATACTGTGTGTCATTTCGTCCAACTTAAAACATAGGATGGTTTTTATTTCAATTAATCACGCCATAATTTTTTTATTGCCGGAAATGTGAAGAATCCGGAAAAAACGTTGCCAGATTCCCGTAAGGGATGCTCATTCGGTACTCTCGACGTTATTTCTGAATTGCATCAAGGTCACTTTGCGTTAGCTTTCTGTTTGGAACACGGGAAAGGTTGAGGTAGTTTTGAGTCTTTCGCTGCGTAGTAAAAAGGGGAATTCCCTCATAACACGGGACGCTCATTCATATAACGCATCACAACCGATAGTTTTTTTTTTATTCTTAAAATTGATTTATTGAAGAACAGTAGAATATAAGAAAAAATATCATAAAAAATATAAGGAAATATTCTTAAATATATTTTTATCACATAGTATTATTTTCTTTTTGAATTTCATACTGTGAAATGAATCAATATCGTTGCGTTTAAATAAAAATTATTTTTAAAACTTTTAGTATCAGTGATTTAAAAAATAAAAAGCCAAAAACTTTTTTGGTTGAATTGCCGAATCGGCCTCTTATCCCGCCAAGAGTTTTCTCGCCAAATCGATAAGTGCGCCAACTCTGGTAACCCTTTTGGCTTTTGTATCAGTGAGGAAGAAGTCAGATCGTGTTGTGATAGGGTTGCTATTCCAAAACACAACACGCAAAAACGCACCAAATTAGCGGTTTTTCAAAATTTGGCGGACCAGTGGCCGATTCGACAATTTCACCACTTTTTTGAACAAACTCTAATAAAACACTCAAAATACTTAATAATTAATAATTTCTTCTTTTATAAAGATAACTGCATGAATTTTTTCCCCGTGTTTCGAACATTTCAAAAAATCCTCACAATTTTACTTCAAGATTTAAAATAGTAGTGAAATTTTGTAATTTGAAAAATTTCTACTTTTCTGTCTTTTTTCAACATACAACTATTTTTAAAAAGGCTACATTTTCGTTTCCGGAACTAAAAAATTGCAACGAAAGAATTGAAAAGTGAGTGAGTGATTTATAAATTCGCACTGTTCGCCTATTCGAGAGTTTTTGGCGACGGACCTCGAAATTTTCAACCATGGTCAAGTGAAGAGGACGACACCTGAGCCTTTCACCCATCTCTCCTAATTACCACACCACACCAACGCAAGAACAGATTTCGAAAAAGGGAGTTTTAATGACATAGTTAAAGAAATCACTCACATCGCGCATACACACACATAAGTGCTATCGTCCTGAGGGAAACAGGAAATTCCCATGGGGATTAAGTTATTCACTCGGTAAAAGCCCGTGCAACGCCAGGCTAAGCAAAGAGGAAAGAAACAAAGAAGTAAAAGTAATTTCGAAAAATTATATTGGAAGTGCTGATTTTGTGAAGAGAAGGGAAAATGTTAAACGAGAAAACCATTGATACGCACTCATGGGCCCTGCACTCACATCGTACGCTTCACACCCACACAAAAGTGCTGGCGTCAGAAAGAATGGAGGAAATTAACACATGGGGATTAAGTTATACCCTAGGTAAAAGCCCGTGCAACGCCGGGCCGGGTCAGCTAGTTCATTAATAAATTGGGACTTTCATACTTTAGACATAATATAAGATTTTCATTAACTCTCAGTACATTTTGTTTATGTGGAACAATTTTTTTTAAAAATTAAAACATTCAAAATAATTTTGAATAAAATATATTGTAGAAAAAGAGATTAACTTCAAGAAATGAAAGAAAAAATATTGTATATTTAGAAGAAAAAATGCTATGGAAAATGTGTGTGTGTTTCTATGGTGCCACTTCTTCCTCCTTCCTTTGATCCCTAGCACAAATACTTATCTTTCTTAATGTTTATTCGAGTCGTGTATATATATTGAATTCATCATACACACTGGAGTTAATAGTTAATACGATAATACATACATACATGAATGCATGTATGTTTATATATATATATATATATATATGTAACAATTCCCTTGAAATTCTCTAAATATCTTCCAGTATATTTGTAATGGTCCTGGCCTTCAGGACTCGCACGTAAATAATTATTGATTTTCTTCCTGGTGACATTTAATAATAATAGTATCTTGAAAGTTAACAACTTGCATTTTAAAAGTAAGATTACATCAGAAACTATCGACCAATAGCTCTCCACCAATCATAGCATCCGTAAGAGGAAGTCACTCTGATTGCCGCTTCATATAAATAGCCAGAACACTGAAATTTCTTTGTAGAGTGTAACTAGCTGTAGCTCGATTTGTGTTTTGTCTTCTTGTTACGACGAGAAACGATATGTGTTAATCGTATAAATGTTTAAAAGAAGAATAAACCAGATTTCTTTCAACAAAGGAATACCTCTTCAATAGCATCTTAATGCAACAACAACAATCTAAAATATGATCGTTAAAGAAACCTTTACACTCGCCCCGCCCTGTTTTTACCAATGGCTACGATTATTTCATATATATATATATATATATAATCAAAATTTCTCTACAAGAGAGAGATGAACCACATGATCAATACACAAAAGAATATCAATTGCCAGATAACAATACAACAGAATTTAGAAGGAGATATGAAAGATTGAAACAACAGAGCAAAATACAAAAGAATGGATGCTTCAGTATTATCAACATTGCTGACTTAGGACAGCTAGTATACATAAAATTTTTTCTCAAAAAATCCTTCTGTATAAAAGTGGGGTTGAACATGTTTTTTGGCCAGCCAACCTTCCATATATATAATTCATAAATATATACAGAATAGTTATAAACCTAAGATAACTAGTCAAGATAGTAACAAGTATTAGTCACAGTAGTACTATATATAGCAAATTTATGGCCCTTAGGAACCAATATATATATATATATATATATATATATATATATATATTGTTAGTGATATAGTTATACATACGCTTAGTTAATTCTTCTATAATAGACTCTTCCATCATTTTTAAAGTGTGTTTCTTTAAATCTGATTTAAATCTTCTAGCTTTGTTAGTGATATTATTTTGTATTATCAATTTTATTATGCCATGTATTTCTTTCATTTTATGTTACTATATATACATATATATATATATATAACGAGAAAACATAGGTAAGAATTAAAACTCTCTTTGCCCTAGGAACTAAAACTTAGTTTTAAGGTCAGTCAACCTTTCTCTGTATTAGTTTATGCAACTGGGTTGTACAGAATAGAAAATATATAAGAATAAGATTCCATTAATATATTAAAGATAATAATAATAACACTAAAAATAATATTAAAATTACTAAAACTAAGTTACTAATGCCAAACACTTGGTAAGATAATACCAAGGAAAAAAAATGCAACTACATACCAAAGCCAGAAAATTAAATATATACCGTTAAATCCGGTGTATATAACGCACACTTTTAACACAAAAAATGAAATCGAAATTTACGGGCGTGCGTTATACGCCGGGTATATAAAAATGATAGCTTCAAAAATAAAAAAAAGAGATGAGTTAAAAAAATTAGACTTCTACATAGATCAGAATACCATTTATTTAAAAGAAATGACATATTTAATGAACTTAAAGAGTTGTAGTTCTAGAAGTATGGTATTTTTTCAAAATCCGGGATAATACCTCGAAGAAATTACTTCAAAACATAATAGCATTGCATGCGCACATTTCAAGTTCCTTCGTAGAAAAGGGGTATGTGCATTATACGGTGAAATATACCTAAAAATTAAAAAATGAAGCACGAAAGTATGAGTGTGCGTTATACGCCAGATTTTACAGTAAGTAAAATAATGTCTTTAAGAAGACAATGAAAAAGCACACAACTTTTCAGGAATATAAACTTTACACCAAAATGTACATTCTCACCGAAATTCCATTCATTTAATGCTTCTTCTCCGAAATACAGATGAATGACTGCTATATTAATGGAGATTCCCTGGTGGCTTAAATTACCGGTTCAGCAATACCTAGTATTAAACTTAAATAAATCATGGGATTGTATTCATAGTTAATGAATCAGTTCTGTGTATGGAGAAGGATTTAGGATTATGCTTGCAATTTGGGGATATATTAGATTCAAAATAGCTTATTTAAATGACAGTAAACTATCATATTTACTTTTGCTGGCAATAATTTTACCTAAATGGTCTCTTTAATCTCTATTTATTTCTCAACATGAAGAAATTGATAAAATATTCCGAAATAAGTATGATTAAGCATGGTTTCAATTCACTGAGAAAGAGATTCTCAGTGTGACTTTAGAGGCGAATTCATATAAGGAACACTTTGGAGGACTCTCGAAGCTTATAGATAAACAGCACGAAAAAAATCGACGCAAGGTTTGCGTGGTTATAAAGAGTTAACCACACCTCTTATTCACAATGCGTCAACTCTTTTTGTTCCAAAATATTCTATACGCAACAAAAAATTTCGTATTATCTTCTTCATATGAAAAATGCATGTCTGCATTAAAAAGAACATATCACTCTTTTTCCTCGTACAATAAATAATCTGTTATTTTTTTCCACACTGTCTTGTATCGAATTTCGCATCCATTACGATATTTGATGTGTGAAATATTCAAAAGCACTTATATAGAGTGATTAAGTTTTACATATTTATATAGTTATTTTTCAGATTTGTCAAAAAAAAAAAAAAAAAAAAAAGAAACACGTCATTTCTTTCAGAAATGAATGATGTACGTCATGTCTGCTTAAAGTTTAAGTACATGGTTTGCTGTATGAATTTAGTTACAAATTGTTATAGATTGTAAATGGAAAATATGCATAAAGGAGTTAAATTATTTAATGTACATACTGTTATGATGCTATTTCGTTCAAATTGAAAACATGAGTTCTTTTTACCGGAATGACTATTTATTATCTTTTTGTTAATTCACAGCACTATTTACAAGTACTCATGACGAAGAAGCTTAGAAACCTTCTTTGGACATATTGTTCCATTCCCATCTCTCTATTCTTTCCCAATTGCACGGAATTCCCTTTTCAAAACAAAAAGCAACAGCAAAATAAATAAATTATAGTTTAAAAAAATTTAGAAACACCCTTAAGTTAATGTAACTTTGTAACTTAATCTTTTAGTCACCAAATCTGTAATTAGTCGCCAAATCTGGAAATGGGACCTGAAATTAATCGCCAGATGAGGGTTGGGAACTGAAAATGGGAAATCGTTCATCCTGATGATCCTGATCAGGAAAATGGAACAAAATTCTTAAGTTATTGTATTGTTATCAGTCCTGGATAAGTGAGCAAAAATTTCGAATTAATCTGATCTTTTAAAGTGGGTAAAAACTGAGTTCAAAGATTCCATTACATACAAGTGAAGCTTATAAAAGGGTGTTAAAAAGCAGTTTTTATTTATTTAGCAGCACCCTTTCTTTATCAATCAGATCATCTCTGTATACTAATGCAGTACATGTCTTTATGCTTTCTCATGATCATTTCTTACAGGCAGACATGCTTAATTCTTGCAATTGATTATTTGTTTCTAAAAAATTTGCAGACGATGTGGTGGCCGAAGTAGCCTAGTGGTTGTGGTCCCGAAATCGTTGCAAGCGTGTTCCGGGTTTGAGTCCTGGTGTCATTGAAGACTAATCGCGTTGAAGGAGCAAATGCACTTTAAATCTGTCGAGCTCAAAGTCTTCACGTTTTGATGTGTTGTAGTTTGTAGAGGGGGTGTCGTCCACGTTGCTTGACCGAAGCTCAAAATTACGAGGTGCGTCACCAATAGCCCTCGTTTTGCTTTATAGTGCGACATTAATATAACTCTCCCTCTGGTTCACGAGCTCATGAATGGGAATAATTCTTTTGATCACCGTGTACAAATTCTAGCTCCTCTAAAAAAGCAATGGGCTCAATTCATACGACGTCATAGTCACATGATAATGATAACCACGTGTTTTTAGCCAATCAGTTCAAAAACTCACGTGACCTCATAGTCACACGAAAAATGCAGTCACGGGTTTCCAGCTAATGAGTTCATGCGCTCTTTTGTTGCCAACTTTGGATTTTTTCAGGGACTTTCTCTTAAAAAATACTAATTTGTCAACAACAATAATGCACATAGGTAGACAAAGTGCATTCTATTTAAAAATACATGCATCAAATAAGATTTTTTTTAAAAATATCAAATTTTTTTGAAGAAATCTATTTTTTATAACATTTGATCATTTTTACCCAATTTGAAATTTTACCTACGTTTTACAAATAGAACAACAAATACAATTAGTTTGATGTCTGTTTTGAATTCAATGGAGAACACGTGTTTGTCTTTATCATGCGACCGTCATGAATTGAGCCTATTGTGTAGTCTGATACGTTATATAAATCGGTCGTACTCAAAATTCTCTCACTGGCGTAGTGTGGACTTGGAATAGGGTGCCAACTCAAGTGTCGACTTCGTCATCTTATCATCGCTTTAAACGTCTTGACAATGAGCGTGAGAGTTTAGTGAACTTTTGCGAATGACAAAAATAAGCAGTAGGAAGCATTCACTAAGCAAACAACAAAAACAACCAAATTCATTTTATTACGGGCTCATTTATTATTCTATTCGAGATGAGTATAATGTGCTTTGATAAAATAACTATATTTTATAGGTAATGATTTTCCCACTGATGGAGGAAACTGTGGTCGAAAATCGATAGATAGAGCTATCATTAATTTTCGCCAAAAATCAATTTATTTTCCGCAGTTGTTGCTTTGAAAATAGCAATAGAGCGCTTTATATATATGCTTAAGCACATTATTCATTTACTAGGTTAGTTTTTTATTTGGTAAATAAATTGATTATGGCATAAAAAGGAGAGTTAATCCAAACTATCGGAGAATTACAAAAGGATTTTCGAGAGAAAAAGATGTTCTTTCAAACAGAACAGTTGTATGTGGGATAAATCTTGTATTGTTATTTTATTCAGTTCGGGACTACAATTGTGAACAGTAGACTGAATTTTGACGTTAGGAAAAAAATAGTAAATAAGAAAGAGTTGAGTTGTATTGCGTTTATAAAATTATTTCATTGTACATTTGAATATGTCACTAATCGGAGTAATACATACCCCTTTTCTATCACAAAAACATTTTTATAGGATTTTTTTATTTCGACTCTTATGCAAATATTATTCAGGGTCGTTGATCATAAAAAAGCTTTAAATATACAAAATAACAGAAAGGCTTAGTGCGAATATTTAGCTGTATTCCTTTCTTCTATTATTTTATTGTTTCTCTAACTTTAACCCATTAACTGGATTTCCCGTACACCATACGGGCTAATGAAAGCTGCCACAACCGGTTTGCCCGTACGCTGCAAGGGCATTGATAATTTCTTCTTTTTAACTTTCATTAGCACATATGTAATGCCTGTCGGTTCCTGCTTCCCTCTAATCCCCCTTGTTTACTCTCGGACCCGGCTAGATGTGTCTGAAGAACTGAATAATCAGTCGACATGATTCACTCTAATTATTTTATTGACTCAAAATATCAAGCGAGCACAATGATAACCCAATTAAGAAATTTGGTCAGTATGAAGAGCTTGAAGGTGAGACCCGTTAGCCTGGAGATAATATTACGGACCCTCAACTGATTCCACGTTAACCTATACAAGCTCAATTTCAACTCCACCACGCTGTAATAAGTTACTTTTAAACTTCTATTTAAATAAAGATAACGATACCTGTACTCTTGTGAAGTCCTACTGTTGAGGCCTTGAACGGTAATCTTTTACTGTATTCGATCACTTCCGAGTGATCCTCTCTTAGAATTCTTCAATTGATACGTTCATAAACTTAGATTTGCACTTAGTATATTCACGATCCTCCATTCACCAACTAACTCTCAAAACTCTCGAATACAGAATTTATATAATATACTTAATTTGCATAATCGCGTTTTCTTCCTTCGGTGAAAGTTGGTTGGTAAAAATACTGCCCCAGAAGAGTCCCCAAGGGGTTAGTCATAGATGCGTATAGATCCGTCACACTTATTCTTAATTTTTTAGAGATAGATTATTAGGGCTTGTTGCTTTTGAGAGATGTAGTTTGTCCACGGTATGAAATACTTCTCATCTGGGATTTTCTTTTTGGTGAAGGCGGGAATTTAGATTCTTGAAAATATTCGATAAAGAACAGAGATTTGCAAGGCAATGTGCAGTTTGTTGCTTGAGAAGAAATGAAAATGGAAAGACAATCCAAAAAGCTGATATTATCTCTTTCTCTATTGCAATGTATTACACCATGTTTTAAATTGTGTGTGCATATATATATGTACACACACACACAATATTCTCAACTGTTTGAAAAAGAGGTACGAATATGAAATTTTTTTTCTGAGAGAAACATTCTTCATAGCATGAAGAATGTACTCAAAAAGCAAACATTTAGGGGGTTTGTGTGTTCCACAATTATAAAATAAAAAATAGCGTGAAAACTTTAAAACTGATATGTAAAATAAAATTCTTCCATTTTTGCATTCTGTGAAGTATTATGCATAATTATATGCAATAAAAAATATGCCTTTTTTGGAACATTTTGGGCAAAAAAATGAATTGCTTAAGGGGTTAAGAATATTTAAAATGAATTACCGTAAAATCCGGCTCATAACGCGCACTTTTAAGACAAGATTGAAATTTACAATGCACGTTATATGCCTTATATACAAATGATAGCTTTAAAAATAAAAAAAAAGAGCATAAAAGAAACTAGACTTCTACACTTATTGAAATACTGCTTATTTAAAAGGAATGGTATACCTTATGAACGTAAGGGGCTGAAGCTCTAGAAGTATACTATTTTTTTCTAAAGCTTTTGGGATAATACCTCGAATAAATGACTTCAAAACATAAAAGAATTACACGTGTACATTTTCTGTTTCTTCGTAAAAAATAGGGTGCGCATTATACGGTGAATATACCTAAAAATTAAAAAACGCAGCTTGAAAGTATAGGTGCGCATTATACGCCGGATTTTACGGTATGTGAATAAATTTTGTCACGACCCTAAGGTCGATGGAGTAGTTTGGGACTCCGAATGATCAGCCATTATTGTAATATCAACAACTTTATTTTGTCTTTCAATTTACTAACAAGAAATGTGATAAATCGAGTCAGCAGTTAAATTTAATAGCTATCCTAAATTCTTAATACAAATAATTGTCTTATTGTGATCCGACATAACTGTGTAACGGCACTAGACAGGTCTCGCCAAGTGTTGCTGGATATCCGGGATTATAAAGCTTCTCTTCCAGAACTCCATAGACTTCAGATAGCATGTTAATTGAACCTTAATAGCAGCCTAACGACCAACTCTCCTACACTCACTTCACAAGAGTTTAAATAGCATTCAGATTTATATAAATCATAGTTTCTCCATGGGAAGCTGTTTTGTAAACATAAGCAGTTAAGAAATATTTTCTCCTAGATGATTAATGAAAGGCGCGGATAGGACGCGTCAACATTTTATTTAAAATCACGAAATTATTCAATTTACAATGTTTTCCATAAATTAGTTTAAAGTAAGGTTTCTTCACAATGGTAATTCTAAACGACCCTTTTTTATTAGCTTTTCCAAGCATTCTGAAATTGCTTTATCATTTTTCCTCTTAAGAAATTAATTTTGGTAAATTCATACATTTGATTAATACGTTAGTTTTAAAATTCTGAATTTAAAGCTTTCGCTTTTAAACTTGGAGGTATGCATTAAAATTTTAAATGTTAAAATGTTAAAATTTGTTTTATTTAGGTTCTTTTGATAAAATCTTTTTCTAATAGATGGGAATTCTCGCTGGAAATCGATTGTATTTTTTTTGTTCATGGAACTTTATTGTAGATTGTTTAAAAAAACTAAAAGCATACAAACTAAAACGTATACTATTTTGCTATGTGTGTTGGCGATCCCTGAACATATAATGGAGACAATTTTAAAAAAAAATTCTTGCAAATACCGAAAGAACGGTATTTAAACTTGTGAATACCGGTATTACAAAATTTAACAAATGGTTCAAAATACCGGTATTCGGTATCCCGGTATTCCAATCCTTAAATGGAACTAAAAGACGCAAATTAATGTTAGTTTTACAATTTGAGAAATTGGTACGAACAGTTGTATAATTTGTACAATGGTCCAAGTCAAAGTTAAAATTTTTTAAAGTTACATGTTAGTTAGAAAATTAATAGTATCGAAGACAGTAGTCATAAATCGATAGCCACGAAGATTAATAGTATCGATCTTTTGTTTCGGGGAATAATCATGGAATCAGCAAAACTTAAAAAAAACAACGATTATTAAAATTTTTTTAATAGCATTTGCTTAAATTGTTTCGATGTTTAGTACTTAAAATAAATTTAAAGAATGTTAAATTTGATTGGTCAATTATAAATTTTAAAATCAAACAATTTTAAGAAGACAGAATAGTTTTCGCCTTTCCTGTTAACGTATTTATTGGACAAGGGAAAAAAATCTTTATTTAACAGACTTCCAATTTAACAAACCTAGTGATGGCCTTAAATTTATTTTCGAAGTTACAGAATTTTATTGTAGAATCGATTATTTGTCAAGCAGGAAAAAGAAAAGAATTTTATAAAGTTAATCGATAAAATTAAAAAAAAAGTGCATTAAATCTTTTTTATCACAAACCGGGAGAGAGAAGATAAACATCTTTTAAAATTACTTTTTAAAAAAGGATTTTCACCCCTTCTTTCCCGAAATATAATCGAAACTAAAATCCAGAAACACTAAAGGGAGAATTCCTCGGGGAAATTCGGGAGTGGCGTTATACGATTTCGGATGCGAAGATGATATGAAGTAACTGTCAGTGGCGTTGATTGTTTTGACAGCCGTAAATTGCTTTCATAAGTACACTGACGGAAATAGAAGCCCCGAGCTTAGTGAAGGTAATTTCTTGGACAATTAAATCAGAGTGAGTATAAAGTGGCATTTGCTGATGTTACTGGATTTATATATAATTCATATCGCGTATAGCAGAACAAAAGCTTTTTCTGGAGTTTGGAAGAATTTGTTTCTGGAGAATAAGTTGTCAATACAATAACTATAAAAAATGCTTTTATGTCAGCTATGGTTAAGACTTTGGAATTTGAATTTATGGTGAATATTTCAGGTTTGTATATTTGAAAGTGCTGGATATAAAACGATACAATCTTATAAATAAAGTAGAAAGTTTGATGGTTTTGTCGCCATTTATGTCTGTCTTTACCAGCAGTGAAAATTTTCAAGATTATAATGTAGCAATACACGAATTCATTCAATTAAAATTCTTATTAAGTTGAAATAAGCCTCATGAAATAAAAGTTGATATAACAGAAAATTTATCACTCAGAAACAATTAATGCAGTTTTGTTGAGTAATAAAGAACGATTCACAAACGATTAAATCTTTGATTTAAAGGTAAAATTTAATCGTACTTATTTTTTGTGTTACAGTTTATTGATTTATATAAGAAATTGCATAACACATGCATTATTATATGAAAATTATTTCGGTGTATCATGCTCACATCTAACACAAAAAATATGATCGAAATTAACGGTTGCGTGTTATATGCCGTATATAAAAATTATAGTTTTAGAAATAAAAGAAATAAAAAAATTATAAAAAAGTATATTTATATAAATATACCTTTATTTAAAAGAATTAACATATTATTTGATAACTTTAATCACTGAAAAACATGAAAATCTCTTCATATTCGTCTTCCGCTATATCTTCAGCACATCATCGAATTCTGTTTCATTTCCACTATCACTGTTACTCTGATCCATATACAAATAACCATCTAAATCAGGGGTGGCCAACCCAAATGACAATGAGGGGCACTTTGGAAAAACATAATTCAACGGGTAGAATATAAAAATACATACCTTTATACGAGGGTGAGTCGGAAAATAAGTTTCCCCTGTCGACTGTGGTCAGAGATGTGTATGAAGTCAAGATATAGAATGAGACATTAAAAAATAAAACAGAACTTTGTTTTTCCACACAAATTCCGAGTACATTAAGACATTTGCCATACCTCTTGATAAACTTCAAAAAGCTCTCCAGGAAAAATTCAGGGCTTTGCATGCTGAAGAAACGTTTAATGGCTATGGATGAACGACGAAAAAACAGGTGAACACACAAGACACCGATGCACCATTGGGTAGAGGTCGACAGAAAACAAGCAGATGGATTCGGAAAAAGTGGCCTGGACTTCTGGACTTCTTAAATCTGGAGTTCTGTTGTTGGATGACAATACGAGCTCACACTCTGCGACGGCAATGCAAAACCACATTGCAATTCTTGGTTGGGAGCGCCTACCCCATCCGCCATACAGTCCTGATCTCTTACCAAGTGATTTTCATCAATTCCCGGCTTTGATGAAGAATCTCGCTGGAAGGCGCTTTGGAAGCAACGCTGAAGTCAGAGAAGTTGTTAAACGCTTTTTCCGTAAGCAAAGCCCCTTTCCCCCCTGGAGGGCTTTTTGAAGCCTATCAAGCGGTATGGCAAATGTCTCAATGTACTTGGTATTTATGTGGAAAAATAAAATTATGTCTTATTTTTAATGTCTCATTCTATAATATGACTTTAATACACAACTCTGACCACAGTCGACAGGGAAAACTTATTTTCCGACTCACCCTCGTATTAAATATGGACCCATTACAAACAATTTGAAAATTAAGCAGAATGAACAATTATTATTTTTTTCAATTATACAGATATAGATAATATAATAATTATAATGCAATGATCAAATAATGTTTAATTTTTTAAATTATTAATGAATTGTTTCTCAATTTCTTCCACTTAGTTTTTGCAAGTCGATCCCAATGCGTATCGCAATTGATGTGCAGGTTTTCATCTGATAACTTTGAGCACGATTTATGTTTGACAAATTTCGTTTTCGAAAAGAACGATTCGCAGGTGTAAGTTGAAAAAAAGTTAACAGGAATCAAGTGTGATGATGCGGGATGTCGCTGCAAAGCAATACTGTCCACTTCTACGAATACGTATCTATGAAAACAAAAGCAACATTATAAAATAAAAAA